>NIPM01000054.1:260-58069 GCA_002738285.1 Holacanthella duospinosa | reverse complement strand
AGGTTTTAGGGTACTCCTTTGATTAGTGCATTCCATGACGTTGTTGACTCTAAACTTTATGAGTCATTACTCTGACTCCTTGATTTTTTGGAGTCTAACTCTCACTTCCTGGTCACATAATCCTAATGTGGGAAATCGAGTAGAACAATCTGAAATTAAATTATTATTTATTACTAGGTATAGATGATAAAAAATAAGATACATGAAGGCGATATGCTCCTTTGCACATGTTAGGAAAAAGTCATGACTTGTTCCTTCCGAAATCTGGGAGTTGACTACCAGAATCGATCTTCTAACTCCCAACCACAAGGGAGCCAGTGTTATCAAATGACTAGCGACTCACAAAAATCCTGAAGTCAGAGTCGTGAGAGTCAAAGTCATGACTCCGGAGTCAGAGTCTTGGAGAACACTATTTTTAATTCTCTAACTTTGGTTCTAAAAGAGATAGCAACACTGCATGCGCTGGAGCAGAAAAAGTCGGACCAGTCCAGAAACCTGGACTGCTTCCGTACTGCAAAACTATCAGTCCAGCATCATATCCTGCTTTGGGGTAGGGGACCTCCTTTCGAGTGTTGGGGTGTCCAGGGTTAAAGTAATCAGCAAGCTTTTTGCAATATGCCAGAGAAATGGCTTTGAGATATTATCTTCTCAGAAACTCCCAAATTATCGGTACTTGTTTGCAAAGTTCTTTATAATGAAATAACTAACGCGTTCGAATGAGAAAGCAAACTACCCGTGAATTAGTTCGGGAAAAATATTATAAATTTACAAATGCGTTATTCGTGCACCTTAATTTGCTAAAAATTCACAAACAAAAAAGTTTGAAATTACTAAAAGGAATGACACTACACCAAACCTGGAAAAATTAACAAAATGGACTAATTTTGTTAATTGTTTTAAATATTTGTTTATGGAGTATTGAGTTGCCATGCTTACCAACCTCATGAGTACACTTTTCTTCCATGTCATCCGTTTCAGTTACATTTAGCTAAGTTATTTCCACATGCATAATTTATTCTAATTATTCTACTCAATTTTGATCGAAAAATTTAAATAAATTTCAATTAGAATTGGAATTCATTGAACTCTTTCGGAGAAATTGTAGTACATTTTAGAACATGTATCATATACGTAACAACTCAATATCATAACAGCAAATATTTTTATAATCAAATTAATTCAAATTTTACTACAATGCCCAACAATGTAAATTCCGATTATGAGCCGAGCAAGGTAAATTTTATGTGACCAATTTATTTTCACATACTGAAAGACATCCATCATCGTTTCGTTTTAGTTCTCATTTCTTTTCTGAGTTTAGTTACCTAAAACAATTGAAATCAATTCTTTTAGGATAGTTTTTATTTGTTTCAAAGGATTTCATCAAACTAACACTTTAGTTTTGGGTTTGGCTGGATTTATTAGGCTGAAGACATCTTTACAAAGCAAGTATTCATAGCGGTAAATTTTAGTAGTGAGAAAAGCACCGTCCGCTGATTTTATCAGCCCATTTCACTAGTGTTAAGCTTTTTGTTAGTTTGAATTGTTAGGAGGCAATAGGCTGATACTTTGGGCTAATTACAATAAGCGGACGGTGATTTACTTCGATATAACAATTAATCAACAGTATGATTATTTCAAATTTGAATTCAAAATACGAGATATACGGTGTTTTATCTGACTGAAGATGTTTTCGATGTTTTTTTAGGGTTTTGCTCCTATTCAAATAAAATAAACTGTCAAAGCAAACATTTTCAGAATGATAAACCGTCAGCAGCGGTGCAAATGTCTGACTGTCTATAAATTTTGAATTTTTTGTGATTTCATCACGCGGGAAGTTCGCTTTCTTATTCGAACGCACTGTATAAATAAACCTTTCAAACAAGTCAGTAGCAACGTTATCTGGGAAAAATTGGTTATTGTTTTCATAATCATGTGTTCAGTTGGTGTTGGTTCGATCTATTGGGAGACGAGGAGAGAGAGAGTCAAGTTTTTTCCATCGCAACAGTAGGTTTGTGTAGAGTTCTCCATCCATTCGAAGTCCGTGGACTCGGCAGGGCTCTATCCCTGCTTAGGGTAAAAAGTCCCGCGTGGCAAAACACCATCTCAGCGAGCAACACTTGTTCTTCGAGTTCCTCTTGACATCCCACATCATCTTTCGGTTATCTCTGTCTCCGATACCTCCGGTGTGGCTCGGCTGGACGGCGCACCTGGAGATAGGAAACAGAGGCCCGGACGCTCCGGTCAAACTCGGGACATCGGTACCTAACACAACATTGATCTCCCACGGAATCCTCTCAGAACTGGAGAGTGCAACCCGACCTCAAGGTATCGGGAAGATGTGGATTTCGGTCCACCGATAAGTTCCCTAGTATTGGATTAGTTGAGCGGAATAACTTCCAGAGAGTCCGGGGACAACCTAGTTCACCCGTGGATCGAGTAGTCCGGGGAGATCCCAGTTCACCCGCGGATCGAGAAGTTCCGGAGATCTCAGAGAAAGTGGATTCCGGATCTTCTGTAGATCAAGACAATAGGGGTTCCTAGATAGGAGTAATTGTTCAACTTCCCCAGAGACAGGGAAAAGAGTTCTCACAGTCTGGAGAACAGATTTCGATATTCCCTTCAGGATTATCACATCCCCTACCGGAGAGTTCGGACTCCAGTACCAGACCCCGGAGTAGAGTAGTTCCAGTCCCAAGTTCGGGACGAGTCAGATAACTAGATCCAGACTGAGAACGGGTCCGGTACCCAGACCCCTTCTCAGTCTAATAGAGCAATCAGACTGCTCTGGTAGAAGCCCCCAAAATAGTAAGTTCGGTTGAAGTTTGTACTTCTATATCTAAGTTAGGGCAAGTCCATTCTTTAGTGCCTATGGCCGGATTAAGACCGTACTGCAGTACTCGAGTCCGGAACGGGTACAGATCATCTCAGATCTGTACGACCCGCGGAGCACCTCGGAACACTGCGATCTGCAGATGATCCCAGATCTGTGAGATCCGCAGATCATTCCGGATCTGAACGTCCCGCAGATCATCCCGGATCTGTATTACACACAGAACACCCCAGATCTGAACGACCCGCAGATCATCCCAGATCTGTGTGATCCGCAGAACACCCCGGATCTATACTACCCGCAGATCATCTCAGATCCGCAGAAGATCCAAAGATCCAGAACTCAGGGAAACATCTGGCCACCAGACATACATCTGGGAAAGTTGGATAAATCTCGGAAAACGAGATAAATGATGAAACCAATCCCAACAGTGTAAATCTTTCCCACACGGAATAAACCCAAAAGAGTAAAATAATAATTAATTAAGGAAAAGACAAACCCCTCGGAATAATAATAATTTAGAATTATTTAATAAGGGAAAAATGTTCACCGTGCCACAAAATGTCAAAAATGGTAGCAAACATTCAAGTGTTTCATATACTCTTCAGCGCTCTGTTGTGGAGAATCGAAGGCCAAAGGTGACCTACCTGGTAAGAGAAACTACCCAAAATCATATAATCGTTTCGAGAAAATTTGAACGTCTTTGCGCAAATCGTGCCAGTATGACCGAAAACCGTCAGAGCCCTCCAAATTCCATCGTTTTTCGTCATTCAATATTATATTTCCCCACTTTTCCCCTTACTCGGTGCTTTCTCTAGCACACTTCAATCCTTGATTTAGTGAAGCTGTAATAGGGGAGATTTTCTTTTCATCTATGCAAACATAATGCGCTCATACTTCAAAAGGATCTTCAGTACTGTTTCTCGGGAGACATTAAGATTTAACTTATGTTTGATTTTTGACACTGTCGTTGAGTTTTTGTTCATTACCAACAGTATGCATCGCTCAGACTTGGAAGAAAGCTTTTTCTTTGGCCCTATTTTCATCTTAAGGGTTGGATTTTTCATACGCTGAAGGTACATAGGATTATTTGGTAATTGGTAATCGAGATCCTTAAAAGGAGGGCGACGCTGAGTTTTGTAATACTGAGACGAGTAGCAAAGTTAGCGTCACACTCCATATGAAGATCTCGATTATTAATTCCCAAATAATTCTCTGTACATAGAAATTGTAGTAATGAATTGTTGATAGTGAATTGTCAACCAGACGACTGATATCAATCAATCAATAAGTTTTTTTGATGTTGACCATCGCCCTATCAATGAAATTATGCACATAAGTAAATTTACATAAAATAAAATTATGAGCGTTAAAATTACTGAAATTTTTTTTAAATATTTGAAATTATAAGTGAGAAGCAAAATGTGAAGTTTGGATCAGTAGCAGCTTCTGTGACGTCCTTGATAAGTTGAATTGAATCCATTGGCATTTCTTGAAAGTAATTCTGTCGAATGTGAGATGTGCCGGTGCATTCCCAAATAGCATAAAAGAAAGAAAGTTGTTCTCGACAGCATTTGCATTGCTTCTCAAAATCTCCCATGTCCAACCATTTCCCTTTATTGTAAACAGTTGGAATTTAGCCGAATTTGTAGGATGCATGTCGCCATCGAAGAGGAAATTTTGTTCAATAGAAATGGTTCGGGGATTTCAGACAATTTTATTTGATGATAGTGTGGAATAGTATAGGATTGCTGTGCGAATTTGAAGTCAAGTTTTCTCAAGTGGTCTTCGTACCCATCGAGTAGAAATTTTTGGACAAATTTTACCTCTTTAGCTAAGCTTCTTTCAAACTTTGCATATCTATAGATTACAGCCTACTTTTCAACTGCAAACACCAACTGTATTTTTCTATTGGATGTCTATGCGAGGTTTTTCGAAGTTCTATATACGCATTGAGAGGAAGGTTTGAATCGTTAGCTGACAGAAGTTTTAACCATACAGAAATAGTAAACCTGAACACATCAAAGCTTAATGGAAGGCAGCCTGTCTCTAAGCGAACAAAATATCGGGAGGTGCTGAAAGGAAGGTGGAGGAGTCTCTTAAATATTGCTGTTAAACCCTTTCTATTTCATTTGTGTGTTGAGGTCCCCACACCCCTGCGCCGTTCAAGATAGTTGATTTGACAATGGAATTTAAGAAAAAGTTTGAGGTTTTCAAGTCGAGGGTTTTCATCTTGCCTAGTGTGCGAAATACAATGCCTTGCGCGGCAATACCTTTCCCAATAGCTGATTTAGATTGGAGGTTCAACGACCCATTCGATTGGAAAATTATACCAAGTTACATATAAGATTTCGTAGTCTGTACTGGGATACCTTTCCAAGAGAATTTATCTTCTTTTCTCACCCTTCCAGAACGCCGTATCACAAGTACTTTTTTTTATAAAAATGACCTGGAGACATCGTAAGTGAAAGAAGTTAGCAGTGAGATTAATCTTTGTTGGAGGAGTTCTCGTGACTGAGCAACGAGAACTAGATCGTCCGCATATAGAAGCAAATGTACAGATCGCGACTGGAGTCGAAAGCCGGCAAGGAGACACCTATCAAATGTGTTCACCAATTCCCCTACAAAGAGGTTAAAGAGAGTGGGACTTGCAAATTCTCCTCGGAGTCCTTTCATGATTTTATTCTCCGTTAAACCGTAAGAAGTGGAAATCTTCCCACCTGCATTCTCGTATATATATTTGAATACACGGATGAATTTAGTGGATAACCCTATGTTTCTAAGTACCTTCCATAAGAGGTTGTGGTTTGGAGTATCAAATGCTTGAGAAAGATCAACGAAGCAAACATAATTCCTTTTCTTTGAGGAGTTGGATCTGTTGGACAATCATCACGACTGATATGACGTGATGATTGTCTAGTTTGTTTGAGAACCATGATCTGACCCTCCTCAAATCGGACAGCCAGTTCCCTTTGCAGATGTCGTCTAATTAATCAACGATTTGCATACAAGTTTTTGTAGTTTTATAACAATTAAGTTCAATTTGAATATTTTGTACTTACTGTCCGGACAAAGTATGAAAATATGGTGCGAAGGTTAGAATTGCCTATTTTCTCCAACTGGTGACCAAAATTATTGTACTTTTCTCCCGCCCGTATTTTATATTGTAACTCATAACTCCTCCGTCTTCCAAGGAATCATTTTGCAATTTGATGTCAGCATCTCTATATTGGAATGACCTATTTTGTGTCTATTTATTTCATTCAATTTGAGATATGGGAAGTGGGTTTTCCAACAGAATGGTGTGGTGGTGACAAAAATTATTGCAGAAGTGTATGGCAGCAGTGCGAATGGAATAAGATTTTGGATTAAGAATATGCACATAGAGTCGCGACAGCGAATTTTACAAACGGGACTAAGATTAATCTGAATCGTGGTAACAAAGACAAATGTGCAATCGTAGACTCAATCACGCTTACTTTCACATAGCGTCAGCTACGATTGCAATTGAAATAAAAAATTAGTCCCATCTGTTTAAGTAGTGTCACTTTTTGAATTCATTTGAGATAAAGAAGTGAAGACTACTTCAGAAGCAAATGGTTATAATACGAAGCAATGAAACAAGTAAAGAAGCAAAGAGAGGGGTCGACAGGTTCTCTGTTGAGTGAGGTGGAAACACACACAGGAGTGGTACTCCGTTCCTCGATTTAATTTCTTTTTCAACTCACCATCTCGCACCATTCCAAAATCGCGAATCGTCACAAAAAATATCTGTTTCGAACAGATATGCGCGAATTGTTCATGGACGATAAAATATCTAAAAAATCACATCGCGATTGAATAAATCGTCGTCGCGAAACTATGTTAAGACTTTTGCGTCAATCGCGTTTGTAAAATTCATCATCGCGTTTGTAAAATTCATCATCGCGTTTGTAAAATTCGTTGTCGCGACTTTATGTGGAAAAAATTAACGCAGTTTTCAACTTTTAAATGTGGAAATTGCAGGTGTAATATGGGATTGCATTTTGTTTAATTGTATGCCAAACAATTACAAAACAAATTGAAGATCATACAGTGCGTCTACAAATAGTAATGGCTATATGAAGAGACTTTTGGCCCCATGCATGCCCTTTGCTGGGGAAAGTAGTGCCTTTGTAATTGATGGTGAAACAGTATTTTGACCGGAATTTTTTTTAGGCAAAGTATTAGCAGTTTCAAAAAGACCATCCTAAAGTAGTGGAACAAAGTTAAAATACCAAGGCTCTACGATCACTAGAACAAAAGTTATGATTTTTTTAAATGAGATTCTTGGATGCTATTTTGAGACGATGTACTAAGAGATGGGTGTTTCAAAAGAAACTCCAAAAATTTCAATTTTTAAATAATCATAACTTCTAATACATTGATAGTAGACACTTAATTTTTTCAACTTCGTATCCTACTTTTGAATGATCTTCATGAAACTGTAGAGTGTTTCCGCAGAAAAAATTTAAACGAACAACTTTTCCTACGACCTAATCTCATTTCACCTGCAAAGGGAATGTGTCAAAAGTCTCTTCCCTATGAAACATAATTTATAGTCGGACTGTATTTTCCCCGAACTTTAAAAAGCAGCCAAAGTTGGTTCCACCTAGAGTATCGCATGGCTCTAACTCAGTCGACTCATGAGTCAGAGTGGACTCAATTTTTTGTTTACTCTGACTCTGACTCACTAAACCAAAAAAGTCAGTGTCGACTCGGAGAGTCAGACAATGAGACGAAGGTTTGGAGTAGTTTAGTAAAAGTTTCCCAAGTGCTCGGATTATTCTGTGGGGCGGGTTGGGTGAATAATTGGTTATTTTGACTTTTAGTACATTTAATCGTTATTTGTTAGTGTGTTAATTCAGCCTGTTGTTTTGTGCAAATTAATTAACTCATCAATCAAAACAGTTCGACCTTACCAGCAGACAGAGCAAGCAGTACCTTAGAATCGGCGATGAGTTACAACAAAACTGGTCAACCAGCTCCATGTAACCAGCTGTTCTCGCAAAAGATACGCTAACCATATCAATCAGACAGTCAATCGCAATCCTAAATCAAACTCGCTCGAAGTTTTGTCCATTTGGGACGGGTCGTTGGACGACTCATTTACCAAATCTTGTGGTTATAGAATTAGAATGGAAGAAGAAGACGTAAACTGGTATATAAATTTTTTCTGTCAACCAATAACTTGAAACCTAATTACAAACTTTTGATATCATTATAGGGAATTGAGTTTAGCTTTAGAAACGTCATTGCAAGATGATCAAGGAGTTAATTTGGAACGAGTACTTGAAATATGCAAAGGTCGACGGATTCCAACATATCTACGGGCTCAGGTTATAAATTATAAAAATTGTTGAAATTTTTTTTTCACCGCAATCCAGCCGATTGATTGACTAGTAGGGCATATAATATTGATCTTGATCACATTCGTCAATATCAATATTTGAATATTTGAGATCCCAAATATTCATAGAGGAAACCCCAAGGGTTCCACCGGCAGGGTATCCTGGTCCGTCGGGTAAAGGGGTGATTCGTCGAAGAAAGAGATTTTTTTTTTGAATTTTCATAATTCAAGCAGTTTAGCGAGGCTCCTTTATTTCATACATTGGAGGGCTCCTTCAATTTGAGCGCTATGACTTTCAGGCGTTTGGATTTAGCGTCCGTTTTGTGAGTCATTCGTGAGTGGATTAATCCACAAGCTGACTGAGATTGAATGGATCGCCGAGCCCGATGCATCTGAAAAATGAAGGGAGGGTGGTTCTCTGAGTAGTGATGGTGAATAAAGTAGAAGATTCAAATCATTCAAATGGAATAATTTTTTTTAACCTTTCCAATTCCTGACCCGTTAAGTACTAAATTATTGAATCTGATTCCATAGATATGGCAATTGTTTCTTGGAGTGGATGAGTACACAGCCAAGCTTCCAGTTGGCTCTGATATTTACGATCTCAACGGACAGCAAGACCTGAGGTCCGATTGTCAGAAGTTTACGGGTAAGCGAAGAGTGGTAAACCTCAGATTCGGCAGATATTTAAGTTAAGTTGCTTTGACCATTTTGTCATTACAGAGAATTTGGGGAATGAGGAGGAGGATCTTGTGTCTATAGTCTCTGATTTGGAATCAGTCTTGACGGGTTATTGCAAATCAACTGGGATTCAGTATGAATCGGACTGTGGGTGGCTAGAAGTTCTAAAGCCTCTCGTGACACTGAAAGTATCAGCTGGACAACTTTATCAATGCTTTCGTTCGGTGCTCAAGGATTACATCCCACGTGATGTTACGAATCCTGAAGGATTACCGTTTCATATTTTCCGACTGCTACTTCTCTACCATGATCCACAGCTGTGTTCATTATTGGATTCCAAAAGGATAACGCCTTACCTATACTGCTCCTCATGGGTAATTTAAATTTCATATATACAGGGTCATTTGAAAGTAGCTCTAGGCTTTTAAAAATCTGTACCTCTCTAAATTATAAATTTTCCATTTTATCATGAATTGACCTTAGTAACGCTGGTTCCTAGCCTTTTTGATTGTGACCAATATTTCTTCTTGACATTCAGCTTTCCAATGAGTCAAAAATGACACTTCTCTGTCAACCCAATCAAGAGCTACAAATTTTCAAAAGCTCGGAGCTACTTTCAAATGACCCAGTAACCAGTATATAATTTAGTAAAGCCAGTTAAAATGGTCTGTTTATTTACTACGTTTTATACTTTGGTCTGTTATAGTTTCGTACTCTTTTCGCCAACTCCTGCAACCCGGAATCAACGTTGGCTCTATGGGACGTATACTTTCAATTTCGTGACCCATTTTTAGTTTTTCACATGGCCCTTGCTCTTGTGGTAAATGCAAAGTGAGACATTACAAACTTGTTCGCAGATCGCAGACGATGATTGAATAGTCAGTAATATTAGCTCCAACTTTTCAATGTAAAGGGATCAAGTGATGGAAATCCGTGATGGTGATAAATCAAACATTATTGAGTTACTCCAATCTCTTGCAAATTCACTGCAACCAGAAGATGTCACTGACTTTGTTCCAATTTCCCAACACTATGCTACAGGGACGCCTTACTCGTATCGACGCGTATGGAAGAAATTGTTATTCCGGCTCACTTTTATGATTCATTTTCTTATATTTTCAGATATTTATATTTTCAGATGTTCGAGTCAGCCTTATTTGGGTCAGAGTCATTCCTAACTTTTGGCGGAACGGGGTCTACATCTCCATCCAGACGAGTGGCAATGCATTCTCTGTGTATGCCTGTTTCCGCAGACGAGCTACTACATTCCATTCGACTTGCACGAAGTGTTTCTCTCCAACTAGAGACTCGTAAGTTAGTAATTTCAGTATTATTTCCAACTGCTTAAATTGTGTTTTGGTATTAATAGCAAGTTCGGATTTTGGAGTACGGTTTTTCGTGGTCGACTGCCGCCCAGCAAATCAGTATAATGCAGGACATCTTCCCACAGCTTTTCATTTGGACTGTAGTCTGGTAGGATCCTAACATTGATATTATAATTTTTACTACTGTATTTGGAGAAAGCTAGATTTAAATTAATATTTTCTAATGGTAGATGCTCCAGGCACCAGTTTCATTCTCAACGGCTGTGCAAGGGTTACTTCTGGCACAGAAGGAAGCATTAGCAGTTGGGTCAGCTGCAGGTGGAGAGCATTTATGTTTCGTGGGGTCAGGCCGAGAAGAGGAAGATCAATATGTCCACATGGTCGTTTCTTCTTTTCTCCAACGAACAACGGAAAAAGTGAGTCTTCTGTCTGGTGGTTATCAAGGTGAGTCTAGGTCTTTATTCCCTATTAGTTTCTTTCGGCTATTGTTTCGCTTTCCATACAAAATTTTCTGAAGACAGTATGCATTTTCAAATTACCTTTCGAAAACGAACCACTCAGCGTGGGTTAGGGGGAAAACGCAAAGTATTTAGCTATGTTTTTAGTTCAAAAATTATTGTATTCGTAGAAATTATTTAACTGTTTGAAATGGAGTTTTTAGAGCCATGGCATGTAATGAGAAAAACACTTCTTTAGGAATAATTTCTTTTCAGCTTTACATGAGCTGCTAAGTCCGGATCCTGAAGAAGGGTTGGCAGATCATGACTCTGCCATTTGTTTAGAATGCACAATCAATAGACCATCCCCTTCGAAAGATTTACCAATCGCTTCACCTCCAACTCGAACATTTACAAGATTCACTCAAGGTCTCGCTTCGAAGGGACTCTTCAATTCATTTGGAACAACTGTCAAGGCCAAAACTGCAGAAATGAAAGGCAAGCTCATGGATTATATTGTAAATCCTGCTGTTTCATCGGGAGACGAAAGACATGTCAAAAGCAGTGACAAGGAAAAATCCAAACCGTATCGAAATAGTGCATCGGTTTTCAGTTTGGAAAATTTTGATGAGAGTCCTGATGGACCCGGTAATTAATGTTTTACTACCATTAATACTATTTAATTTGATAAAGTCATGTTTTGAGTCCAGTCAATATTGAATTTGTTTTCAGAACCTGGCAAGTGCAACAGCGGTACTGTTGGAGAGAAAGTTTCGTTAAAAGCATGGCTGAGACAGCCTGATGTATTGGGCTCATTTCCATGTAGTGAAGTTATGGCAAGTGGTGAACATTATGTTGGGTAAGCTCTGAAATATTATGTTAAAAATAGACCTTTAAAATGTTTTTTTCTTTCTAATGTATATTTTTAGATACGCGGCAGTTACCTGTACCAAAATCTTTATGATCCGAGAAACCGATCAAAAGGATGAAGGAGAACTATCCGTCTGCCGACTCCTTTCGTCTGTGATTAAAATTACGTCAAAGAAAAAGTACCCTGAGTTAATTACATTCAAGTACGGATGTGCGGAGGGTGAGTCAGTCCTCATCACCCACTGTGATCGTTTTTATCTTCCCAAAAACTCAAAGGAATTTGTCGCCTTGGTCAAAAAACAAATTGATGCAAAAATTGCAGAAGATGAGCATTTTCCAATTCAGTAACACTTACAACTTCTCTGGTTAATTTGATTTTGATACAAGTGATTGAAGGTGTAAGTTAAATTGTCACTTTATTTAACTCTGGTCTTTCTAGTTTCTTTCTAGTCTCCCTTGAATACTTTTATGTTCTAGGTGAGGAAGGCGTGGGTTTCGAATCGTCACTTCAAAATTCATAAAAAATAAATAAATAATCCACTGCTGCAACCTAAGTTTTGAGTACTGATGACATTATATAGGAATAGGACAAATTACTTTTATAATATTAGACAATTTTAAATGAGTCGTGGTAACTCATCACAATAGGACTGGGCATAACACATTGCTTATAACCAAGGACGACGTTTCTATGCATTTGCATAATCGCAGCGAAGCAACACTAATTGGTGATACTTAGGATCTTCACGATTTATGAAAAATGGAGCCGATTAACGCAATGTTAATACGCATAATAACGCATAATATCAACGTAAACGCATAAATTATTTTGCGTCGTACTTTTACAGCTTTTAGTACATTTTGTAACCATCGTAAGTGCACATTGTTGCTTGAATACCAATAATTTGACGATTTTTATTTATCGAACACCTTTAATCAATTTTATTTCAAAATTTTTGCTAAATCTAGCAATATCTGGGTGCGTTTCTTTGTCGGGGATACTAAATTTTTGAAATTCATGACTCTAATTCAACTTATTTTCGATAAAGTGACGTCTGTGGTGCTCATATATACGCACAAAAAATTTTCTGAATGGATTGATGTGCATCATAAGGTCAATATAAGCTTTGAAATCACCGCGCTTAATATCGCATAATTTTTTTTTTTTGTAAATGCCGCATAATATTTTTAATTTCACGTATAAAATGGGCGTCTTTGCTTTATAACTTATCGAGACTACGCGCTTCCGCTACCCTGTTACCGCTATTGTTGTGATGTGTAGAACTTATGTCGACCACCAACTTCATGACGAGGTGATTAATAATCTAATCAAGCCTAAATGATTCATGAATCATGATGAATGATTCTACTTGTGGAAATTACAGATTCAGAATTGGAATACTCTTAACTGAGAGAGTATTCCAAATGAAAGTCGAGGGTGTATAATTGAGGATTACTCTGATAGTGATTTGATATTTCCAGAAATGCAAATGACTATAATTTGTCCTCAATCAGTGAGAACAATACTATGGTTTTATTTAGTTTAAGAATTAGTCACGGTACCATAGCCTAAAACTGGTAGAACAGTGGCATGTGGCAAAGAAGTAAACTAAGGTAATAAGCATTGCTTCCGAACGCTAACTAAAAGCTTGAGTACGCTTCATAGGTTGGTAATTATTTAAGAAATTATCTTAAATACAACTTAACTTTACAGTCAGTGTGATGTGTGACAAATTTTTTGCTTTGTAGATAACCAATTGTCATATTAATCATAGGATGACCTTTAGTAATGAAAGATCCAGAATATGACTCATCTTAAAAATTCTACTAACAAAAAAGTGATAAAGTTAAAAGGAAGTTGTGCTTGGAAACTGATTTTTTTATATCGTTATTTTGTTAATCATTGGAGGTGAGTCAGATTCGGCTTCTCTACGTAAGTTAGTATTTAGATAGATAAAAAATTGTCTAAATTAATCATTGAATAGCCCAGAGGAAGAAAGTAACCGAACCTTATCTCATACTCATAGGGACGTAAGGTTAGGGTTAGGTGCTTTAGGTAACGTAAGCTCTGTAAAAAGGCAGACTCAAACTCTTCCTTCAACCTTTTTTATATAATTTTCACATTTTCCTCCTGCCATATATTTGGGGAAGGATTTCTGTAGAATTCTACTCTGAAAAGCCACTGTAGAAGTTTAGGAATCTTTTAAAACCTTATTGTTAAATCCTTATCCTCCTACGTCCTGCCCATGCCCCCTTCCTTCGTCATCCCCATACCAACAAAATTCTAAGTTTCGAGGGCAGTAGTTTTTGTTTATTGATTCATTGTTCTCTAACAATTCAGTCTCAATTTATTCTTCAATCCATCTAAACATCCTTCTTTTTTTCTGGTGAGAACCTTACTTTATACTAAAACAATAAGAGAAACTTTATTATTTTTATATTTTTTATCACAGGGTTAACGATTCGGATAATCAACAGCTCAGTGATGCACATTTCCGTTGTCTTGTTGGCCACTGTGATTGTGAGCCTTACAACATCGACGCCTATACCAGTTGGTAAGGTCAACAAATTTTATATCTAAGAAAGCTCTCTTATTACCCTCTAATATTCTTAACAAAGAAAACTACACGTGATATAGATAAATTAATATTAATAATTAGCAGTGAGGGTTATCTTTATGACAGGGCGAAAGGGAATCATTACTGTCTAGTCCAAATTACAATCAAAATAGCTTATTACATAAATAACAAAACGTATTTAGCTAAATCTTACCAGTTAAGTTTGACGAAAACCGTTGACTTGGCCATACATTCCCACCCGATAAAATGAGGTTATAATGGATACCCCTCTGGCGAAGGAGGCCACTCCGGCCATCTTGAGATGGGTGTCAATTAATATTATTTTTAGAATTAACATCCACTATGGACACCCACCAGAAGACTCTTGAGGTGGTTAACGTAAAACAACTAAGGGTTAAAACTTTGGTTGACAAGATCCGTATTAGGTGATTCACAGTTAATTTTTCTTGTTCGTAAATTCATTAAAAGGAACTCTAACGTAGGAATATGGTTTTTAGGTCTTTAACATATTGTGGAAATTTTCTAGTACCAAATTATTTTCTTCAATAGGAAATTCATGATTTGTAAGTTATGTTATGTTCTACTAAATTATTGTTTCCTTCAGCAGAAAATTCATGATCTTCGGAAAACTTGCGTTGAAATTTAAGTTCTTTGCTCTCAAGCTGACTTAAATTCACCACTGTCTATTCCAAGGCTAGCTAATACTCTTAGAATTTATAGGATGTAGAATAGTTAGGTGAAATGCTCATTTTATTAAAAAAAATTCAAATATTTTGCATAAGTCCTGCCAGAGAGTCCGGGTCAGTAGGGGTAAACTAATGAACATTTAGAGGTAACAGGTCAAACAATTTCTTCACCGCCTTCCCTTGCTCCTCTGAAGCTACAGGAAAGGGCAGAAGTAAGTACACATGGAGGAGGTGAATTAGATGTGAGTTAGAATGGAGTGAGATCGGGGGTTTTAACCTCCTAATTTTTTATACATGACTTTTGCAGTTAACACTTTCTCCATGTCTACTTAATTCTGCGGACTCCTGTAATACTCCCTCTTCTACCACTTCTACCGCCGATCAATACATCCAAGAAGGGTATATCCCATTTGCGTCACTTGATAAGTGACATAATATGAGAGCCGAAAGAAAAGGGGGAAGTAAAACGTACAAGCGATTTTTTTATTGTATGCTAATCGTGCTGGAATTGCTTGGAAAACGAATCGGCGAGCGCCTTCGGAGCTCGCGGTTACTCCAACTAAGTCCTGGTTTGACCCACCCCCTGGCACTTTGTGAGGTGGGAATGTATGCCATTGGCTAACTACTAATTTATTGAGTCGGATTCAACCCTTCTATACGCAAAAATGTGTAACATTACATTCTTAAAATTATTATTATTATTATTTTAATTTTTAACCTAACTCTAGCATTCAGTATTATATTACGAGAAGAAAAGTTGATTATCTGAAAAGGAAAAAATTTCAAGAATACACTTTTAGAAAACTTTGAGATGTTGAAACAACTTAGAAAAATAGTTTGAGTACAGAAGAGTCGAATCTAAGCTATTTATTGCAGATAGATGCTTAAAAAATTTCAAAGTTGCTACATTAGGATTTCTTCATGCAACTTGTGCTTACGTAAAATTTTTTGTAATTTTTCTAACCGTTGCTAAGGTCAAACAAAAAATTGTAAGGATCGAGTCAAAAATTTTGTAATTCTACCGTAACAAAATGTTCAGAGAGTAGAAACATAGAAAAACATTTTTACTCATACTTTATTTTTAAGTTAATCATAGTAGTTGNGATCAAACAATAAATTGTAAGGATCGAGTCAAAAATTTTTGTAATTCTACCGTAACAAAATGTTCAGAGAGTAGAAACATAGAAAAACATTTTTACTCATACTTTATTTTTAAGTTAATCATAGTAGTTGTGGTTTTTAAATTGATTTAAGGATTGAATATTGTTGAAATTCGTTGCATGATGCCTAGAGGATAAGGAAGAAAGATCCGTTAGATTTTTTTTTTCAATTGAAGTATTATTGCAGTTAATTCAACCTTCGTAAAGTTCTCAAGAAGAGTTGTTGACCCCAAACTTGTCGTAATGAGTCTAATAACTTGAAATGTACAACGGAGTGGAAAGGTGACGAGACGACAACCTCATTTCTAGAGAGCTAAAATAAAACTTTACCGTAAATTATTAATGAATGACTCAAAGTGAAATCTTTAGAAAATGTATTTACTGTATTCAGGTTATAGACACATAAGTTCATGATAAGCTATCACAATGTCATTTGGAAGGAGTATTTGGGTTTGGGCGTTGTCGTATTTTGTATTCTTTCATTACTATTTAAACATGGTATATATTTAGTAGAAATATCAAAAAATATTAATTTCTTGATGGAATTGATTTCTCTTGTTCGAAAAATAGTTCCAATTTAATAAATAACTCATGAATGCTTGTTTTTTTTCAGAACGCAAACGTGATGGCCCACTTGTGGTCGATGTTCCAGCTGGAATGTTTGAAACCGATAATAGCGATGACATAGCCCCACTCCCTGCAGTACAGGAAAAGGAACTTGATGTGATTCAACCTCAGTCTGGTGAAATTATTGAAGAAGTTGACTTGAAGAAACCTGAGTCGGGTACCTTTGGTATCCATGTTCCAACAATTTTTGTCATCCGTCGTCCAACAATCTCAGATCGATTCCCTTTCTTCCAGTCTCAGTCTCCATTCCAAGGTTTTCGACCATTCTCAGCGTTTGAGAACCGTCGACCAGTATTTCAGAGACCAGTTATGGGAGATAGTGATTATGAGGAGAGTACTCACGACATGGTATCCCATATGGAACGTAAGAAGAGATAAATGATGGAAATTATTATAATTGACTAAATCCGTCTAATGTTTTTGTTTTCTTTGACTTTTTATGTTAACTAGAGATGATGAAGCGGATGCAACAGCAAATGTCTTCTCTTTGGGGATCTTTTGCTACTCCATCATTTCAGAGACCACTTCGTCCCCTCTTCCCATCATTTGAGAGTAGTGAGACGGATGGTACTAATGACACCATAGTTACTCATATTGATAATTTACCAGCCAATTACTCCAATTCTACCTCAGAGACTAAAGTTATTGATGGACATGTTGTTCAAGTGAACAAAACCATTCACAAAATCTCTTCTGGCAATAATAATTCTGNATGTCTTCTCTTTGGGGATCTTTTGCTACTCCATCATTTCAGAGACCACTTCGTCCCCTCTTCCCATCATTTGAAAGTAGTGAGACGGATGGTACTAACGACACCATAGTTACTCATATTGATAATTTACCAGCCAATTACTCCAATTCCACCTCAGAGACGAAAGTTATTGATGGACATGTTGTTCAAGTGAACAAAACCATTCACAAAATCTCTTCTGGCAATAATAATTCTGNTAAAGTTATTGATGGACATGTTGTTCAAGTGAACAAAACCATTCACAAAATCTCTTCTGGCAATAATAATTCTGGATTCTTCCAATTTGAAGTAATCATTTCTAGTCATTTACCAAACAATAGAATAACATTATTTCTATTTATTTTCTGCATAGGTGATTAATGTTCGACCTACAGAGGGAACAAAAACTGAAACTCCAATAACAATAAATATCCCAGACTCAACTGATGTGAAACCAGTAGAAAATCCGACTTCGCAGGCGCAACCACAACAACCACAGAAATCAGAAGATCCCAGTTTGAATGAAGTTGGTGGAACTAAAAGCGACCGGAATGAGCAGGAATTAGTAAGTGGAGTTGATTCAGGTCTTGTCGTCGATCAACCCAAGCCTCCAGTCCAAGTTTCTTAAAAAGTGCATGTGCTAAACTTGAACAAAACGCAAAATGAATCCCCAATATCTCAAACTCGTTTGATAACGTTTCTCAATTAATTATTAAGCTTTTCTGCTAAAATAAACACGAGCAAGCAGACGCAAATGTTACGAAATTATTACCTTCTAGAAAATTGTGATGGGCTAAAAATGGTGTGACAAAAGTTTTCAACTTTTTTTTTTNTACGAAATTATTACCTTCTAGAAAATTGTGATGGGCTAAAAATGGTGTGACAAAAGTTTTCAACTTTTTTTTTTCTTCTCAAATAATGGTTGTTAACCCATCAATACTTATATTTAATCAATCCTTTTTTAAATATTGTAACATAATCTCTCGTTAATATAAATTTTGTTAGGAAATGTAAAAACTACTAGATATACAGAAAATATTAATCCCTCCTTTATGATTGGACGTTTAGATGCTTTAGTTGCAATAAAAGTGTTAACCTGATTGTACGAATGCTTCGTAAATTTGCAATGAGAATTTGCTTATTACGCATGACATGCTTCTCCAGCTATACTTACCATTAAGAAAATTATGAAGATTGTAATTTGCTAACAAAAATTTAAGTGCTAAGCATCATAAACTAACTAATTTTTCTACCTATATTGTATATAATTGTAAAATTTCTCGCCGCTCTGTAGAAATTTCCATATTTGATGGATCGACGACGTCTCTATCAACCAAAGCTCGACCAAAGTCCCGAAGTTGAATGGATACCTCGAACGGAGTATGAAAGACCCTTAGCTCCAAATCCTACCACCGGCAGGAGGATAACCCACAGGTCTCTTGATGATGACATTTATGTGAATAGGCTAATTCAAGACCAGAAACTACTTTCACCATATTTGATTTTGAACCCTGATGTGGAATTGTTTGACGTCTAATCAGAACCCTCTCACCGATTTTTTCTTTTTGTCTAGTTCATAGTTATCAAAACTAAAAGTTGAAAGGATGCATTGAAATAAACCAAATTGATGACTAAACCATAAAGTGCTCTAATAACTAAATAACTTATTAGTGTTTACTGAGAATTCCAGAAAAACCAAGAATGATTCATAAATCAAGTAGTTTCATAGCCTTACTCATCTCATGATTTCATATTAGGTAATTATTCAAAAAGCTACTAAATAAACTCATTCAGTACATTACAATAAGAATATTAAAGCTATTAGACGCATTGACTATATTGTAAGTTTAGAAGTTTATAAATTGGTTTGGACGAGGAAAAAATTGCCAACAAAACTTAACAGTCATGCAATCACATTTAGTATAAAAAACATTCAACCTTCATGTAATCATGCTTGCAATAGTTTCGAGAAGAAAAAAAAAATTTTTTTTTTCTTTGAAAAGTTTCGATAACAAGTTTTTCATTTAAACTAAACGTGTTAAGTCACTAGTAGACTTTTTGTAATTAATTTTTCCCTCAATGGAATCACTTCAGAGTATTTTAGAAAATAATAGGTTGTACTTCTATTTTGTTACCTCACCTCTAAAGTCGTAGTTTAAATTAAATCATCTCTTTGTTTTATGCAAGCAGAAACTTCACTTGCATTGATTTTTATACGTGATAATTGGTTATACTCTCTGATGCCTGTGGACCGGTGTGACAAGGTAGAAACCAGAGGAAGATGGGTCCTCGACCGCATACCTCACCTAGTAATTTCAATTTAGGTTTCTTTGGACGATGGCGACCAAGTTTCTTTACCTATAAGTAAAACAAAACCGAAAAGTTAGCCATAGTTGGTTTTGGTTTACTATCAGACTAATCTAATGACTTGTTATAGTTAGTAGGAGACAATTATAAAAACTAATCTGCAATATTCAGGCTTTCTGGGACTTGTAGGTACCTAAGATTACCTTCCCATTGGCGTCTTAACCTAAAGGATGTAACTATTTTAAAAATAATAAATTTTGAGGGTAATGGAAACTTTAAGGTCATGATACGCAACTTTGCAAAGATTATATAACTTTTTTTTGTGCAACTTAAGAAAACATTGCATTTGATTTGTTTCAAAATTAACGCCCAAGGATTCACTTGGGATTTAGTTTTAGGTTTGGACGTTTATGTTATTCAAATCAACCGTGTGAAAAATAGTAACAGGTTGTCGGATGTTTCAATATTTCTAAACCAAATACTCTGTTGTAAATTTGATGTAACTTACATGTTCAACTGCTGTTTCATCCGAGAAAATAGCAGACAACTGATCTATCATAATTGCGAGGACAAACATCCCAAATATTAAACATTCTAACATTAAAATCACGGAGTGTAGCCTAGAAAGTAAAAATACAACTTATTAAAAATATTATTTTAATAACATATTTAAAAAAAAAAAAAAAAAGGATGTAAGTACTTACACCTTGGACTGTTTAGCTAATAAATCGCTTGGACAGTACGGACAGTCACTTGTCCAGGAGTAAACGATAAGCGATGCTGCGTAGACGCATAGTACACCTACGTAGAATAAAAATTGCATGAAGTACTTTTGATTCCACTCCCCAACGCAATTCTTAAAAACAAACAAACAAGAAATTGTTTCGTTAATCAATTTGTTGTGTTACTTGAAGTCTATGTCACTAATTTTAGACAAATGTACATTTATCCAAGGACAGTGATGATCCATTCGTCTAATACACCGTTTGCATAATCTGCAATGATGAGCTCTGGGTGGGCGAAATACTTCGCATCGGGCACAGACGGTCCAGTCATCTTCTTCTTCGTTTCGCTCTTTTGCAGCTGAAAGTCAAAGAATATTTTATATACTTTGATCCAATTGAACAGTTGGCTAATATAGCATAATAAATCTCTAATTTGTATTTAAAATCCAATTCATTGACAGCATCCGACAACAGAAAGAAGTATAGTCTCAATATCTGATATCTACATACAACTTTTGCGGCAACGTAAACATCCTCTTTACAAACTGACCTACCATTGTGATAATCTGAAAAATCATGACGTGTCAAAGGGATTGGAACAATTCCCGGATCCGAGACAACAGCACGTAAGTGTGCCCATGTCAATAAACTAATCACAATATTAAAGATGACTATGTGGAAGCTCCCCCAAAGGCTGTGGATCAACATAATTCATTTCTTAGATATCTTCATTGTGGTAATGATCACGTTAAAGGAGCAGCTAACACCTTTATTTTAAAATTGGAACGTAACTTACTACCTGTTGAAAAAGGATGTTAGACAGATCCACCAGACTATAACGAAATCTGCATAAAATACTGCAGAATACCAAAAGACAAGCATTATGTTTTCGACTTGATAAAGATTTTATAAGTAGTAATTGATGAAAAGTTAGTCACAGTCACAGTAATCATTTCTAAATACCTGCTCCATAAGTTATTAGAATACATATAACTCCACACGGATCCATTCGAAATTGAACCATGGTTTCCAAGCAGTTGAGTTGACAATGTTCACATTAGCGCCTGCAGGATAAAATACATAAACTTAAGTAGTAAAAGACGAACCAATGCAAGTCACTCTTCCGTAACAGAACAACAAATGAAAGAGCAAATTCATGAAAACTTGACTTACAAAGGATAAGCAAGGTGTCAACACATTGACATTGCAATGTCAAGGTGTAATTTGTTTAGAAATCAGGAGCTTGAATCAGCAAATTAAATCCAGCTGATCGACCTTTCAAAATGTTGAATACAAAAAATGAGTAACCAAAAGGCGTACGCAACTTACACACACTCACTCCTTTGTCCTGTCTGACCATCATAAGATAAGCAAGGCTGAATAAAGTTAGCAGATCGTCACCATCAAGTTAGCAGAAGAGCATATCAGACCGTACATCTAAGCTCCCCAGCACCATAAAGTTAGCAGAATATTATGACAAAATCATAAAGTTAGCCGACTAGCAGAAAAAGTACCATAAAGTTAGCAGTTCTGCACACTAAAGTTAGCAGATCAGCAATAGCCGACAAAAAAATTAGACCGTAAAGTAGGCTGATCATCAGATAAGACCGTAAAATTAGCAAGCCAGCATTAGCCGACCAGAAAATAAGGCCGTAAAGTTTATTATAATTAAATACAAAAACACATGGCGTACTTTGTTAAACTATGTAGAGAAAGGTTAAATGCATTCATCAAACTAGTAACAATGTGTTTCAAATTTTGTCAACTATTAGCAACGAAAGCCCTCATAAAGTAGTAGCTAGAATCTAAATGCTTACTTGCTATTGGTTGAACAAATATACGGCAAGGGTTGAGTGTTGGGCTTACTGCTATGATGTTATATATCCCTACAGCTATGTTCTTCATATTAATAACGTATATTATTTATAACGCCAGACAACCATTGGGAACAAAGTACATTACCACCAACTCAATTGAACTACAACCTCAACCGTTCAGGTTCTATCCATTTTGAGAAATATCCTAGTGATTCTGAAGGTATTTACGTTGTACTAGTAGCCAAACCCAACGAACAAAACAACGAATTACTGTTACCAATACATAAAGCTGTTAAGTAGTGTTCTCCATGACTCCAAGTTTGGCCGGAGTCGCAGTTATTGCTCTGACTCTCTAAATGTTAGGAGTCGTCTCTGACTTCTTGAATTTTTGGAGTCGACTCTGAGTCAGAGTCAGAGTCATGACTCGACTCCGAGGTCACATAATACAAAAATGAAAAATTGGGTAGGACAACCTGCAACTAAAATTATTTGTACGCTTAGTCAAGTTTTCTTGACAATAAGAAACTAAAATAGCCACTTCCATCAGGTTAAATAAATAATTCATAACTTTTTTTAAGTATTTCTTTGTAAAAATAACTATCGAAATAATATTTTCATGTAAATTTAGTTTGCAGCTCCATTGCCATACCTTGGGTCTGGATGTCGACTAGAGATTGCAATTAGCAGAAAAATTGCCCCGACAACGGGGACGGGGAAAACCCCGTTTTCCCCGACGGTCCCCCGAATTTTTGTTTTCTTAATTTTACATTTTACCATTAACACCAAACTTATTCTGAAAAATAAAAAGGTGATTGACCACACAACTACCTTGTGCTTGTGAAATATTTCTACTATATGTATTAAATTATTTAAACTAATTCAATACTACACAAAATGAAAATTGATCAAAATAGTTAATTAAAATAATTTCAAATTGATAAATATTATCAAATTATTAATCAAGAAAAAAAAATTTTAGAACAAATAAGATAAAGAAGAAACACAAATTAATTGTATTATGTTGATGTTATTTTCCCCGATCAGGGATCCCCGGCGTTTCCAGGGAATCTATTTCCCCGAAATCTCCGATTCCCTGATCGAGGACGGTCTTAAATTGCAATCTCTAATGTAGACCAACATACATGAAAAAAATTACGACATATGTTATAACCTGATGAAAGTTTATTTTTCAGTTTCCTTTTGTGAAGCAACATTGAGTTAAGTGATAAAAGTAGTTGAAAAAAAAAGTAAAAAAAAAAGTCCAATATGTCTATGTGCGCATGTTTCGAAAGAGTTATGAATCCCAAGTCTAGGAGTCGACTCCCAGAGTCATGACTCTGACTCCCAAAACCCTTAGAGTCAGAGTCATCAAATGGCTGCCGACTCCCAAAAACGCTGGGAGTCAGAGTCATGAGAGTCAGAGTCAGAGTCAGAGTCATGACTCCGGAGTCAAGAGTCATGGAGAACACTACTGTTAAGCAATGGTACTAAATTTAGTTTAATTCTACAGGCTCCACACCACATAATTCAAATGATCCGAAATAGTTTAGTCCTGAACTAAATACTCAAATTGAAGATTTTCCAAATGACTCAGAGGGTAACAAAGTTATCATTCTTAAGCAACCAAAGTCTGCAAGTAGTAATTTTATTTCAAGAACTCCTGAGTATTTGCAGTATACAAATGCCTTTATGTGTTATAGCATTTAAGCAGTCTACGACGATTACAGTAAAATCGTATCTAGTTAATCACCCTGAGGTATCAATTCCATAACATCAAATGGAAGTTTGGAAGAATAAAAAAAAATCAAACAAAGTATAACTCCATCCACCATTATTTTGAGACACCAAGAATATCGTGGGGATGACAATAAAGTGAAAGGCATTACTATATTTGCCAAAAAACTTCATCTTTGACAATTTGTTGTATATAATGGATCCTATATAATGCACGAAAACTAAGGTACATCATGCTATAGAAAATGCAATATTAAGTGGTACTTGTAAAGCTAAAATTAAAAAAAGAATTTGCACACCTAAATGTCTATAAATTTGAAGAGGCAAAATCACTAGGCGTTACAAGACTTGTTACTAACATTCTACTTTCAGGAACTAGTAAATATATTTGAGGCCCCATTACATACTGGTGATTTATTTGGTAGTGAAGACACATTTGTAACTTCTGTTGATTTTTTGAGTAGCTTAACACAAATGTCTACTTGCCAAAATCCTTAACGTTGCACTGAAAAAATACAGAATTTATCACCGACTTCGGATTTGATATTTAAACATCCAACTACTTTTGCGTACATTATTAACAATGGCATAGTGCAAATATCTCTCGGTAGAACAAACAGGTCAATGCCAATCTAAGAAGGTTAAGTGTGAGATCCAATTCAATAATGATTTACCTAGTTCATTATTTATACTTTCTCTATCATTTACTAATACAAATTGCCCTCCAACTCCTCCAAAATTAGAAACGTACACTTCACAAAATATATATCCTATTAGTACTATTTACTTAATTTTATTATCAATATCTTACTTACACAATATGAAAACCTATTTGTACTATTCGTTTGGTATTTCTAAAAATATTTAATATGAAAAGCAATGTTCTCTTTCATAACTAGATGGGTATTCACAAACAAAGTTTTATTTGCCTTATTCAACAAAAAATTTTTGCATTCGTGAGTTCGAATTCTACATTATTTAACATTTTTATAATTTTTTCTTCTTTCAAACTTCTTAATTTGATGCCAAATGCTTCCCAAATTAATTAAATGTCAACATAATAATCAACTTAATTTAATCAACTTAATTATTAATTGAATTGAATTGAATTTATTTTAATATTTAACTTCGGTGGTATCTTTTTGCTGAACAATTATGACAAAAACTTTAAAAAACTGTAGTTTATTCCTATAATTTATTTTTCAATCATTGTAGTGATACACTGTAATTGAAATTTGAATATAAGCCGATACTCATTAAAATAAACTGCATTTATACATTTAAAGATTTAAAACCAAAGTGGTTCATCCATATAAGTAGTTATAAATAGAGTTGCGTACCATGTGGTACTTAGGTATATACTTTTTGTCCAGCGCATGATCCTCGTCACTCATCTCGGTGGTGGATATGGGTCTCAGCGTGGCGATGACAAGGCAATTTTAGTGACAAAAGAGTCACGAGAAGGAGATGAAGTAGAAAAAAGGAGTTGTACTGAGTTTTTTGGGTTTTTGCCCTTTTTTTTTAGCTTTTGTACATTTTAAGTTTGTTTTTGAGTATATATAATTGAATTCTTATTAAAATCAACTTGACTTTGTAACTAAAACTTGGAACCATCGATTATTTGGAAACATCGCGTCTTATTATTCTTCGAAAGAAGTCAGGCTGAACAAGAGATTCCCGGTGCAGAATATTCAGTACAGTCTAAGGTCGGGTAAATTTAATGTTAGCAAAGGTGGTCTTGATTAGTCATCAGGAAAGAATCAATTTTATAAACTGAGTGTAGTTGGTTAAATAACGGGTCATTCAGATTCCACACTAAACCAAGAGTAGTCTCAAGGTCATAATATTTCATCCGATATCCTCTACGCGCGATATCCTTTGGCGCGTAGAGGATATCGGATGAAATATTTTTCATACCATAAAGTTATTCGAAAAATGCATTTTTCGAATTTCTACTTTGATAATATAAGCGGAATAAGCTTTCGAAATGTCGGTTCGAGAAAGGAGACGCGTTCGGCGACAGCGCAATGTGTGACAACGCGAGCGTCACGGGACAGTGGTGGTTGCATGCGCGTTAACGGCGCGAAGCTTTTACTGCAGGATTTCAAGAAATTCTGTCGTGAGGATCATCCGAGTTACCGTGAAGAGTAGTTTGAAAATAATTTTTATAATTGTTGACTTACTGTCATTACTTTGCTTTCTTTGTGTTGTTACTAATTATGCAAATTAGTAAGCTTAGGTTTAGTTTATTTTTATAATTTTCTTTCGTTTTATTATTACAATAGTGTAATGATAGTTTCGTGCAGTAAGCACGCTAAGGCTTCAATGGTTTAAATACCCATGGCCCGGAGTGCAGAGACTCATTCTAAACTATGACTTCACATTAGAAGTAACTCACCCATGAGTGTGAGTTTAGGGTAGAGCTTAAAATTATTTGTGGATTGTTTTTATTTTGGTTAAATAAAAATTATTTTTTTTATTTAATATTTTTTATTGTTATTCCAATTTTTAGATTAAATAGGAGTTAGTTAGTTTTTTAAGCATAAAGTTAATTGTTGAGATTGCAGTTTTAGTCGAGATGCAAGCGAAGCCATGACTTCTCAGGCCGTTTTTTGAGTTTAGACTTTTTTTGTGGGAAAGCCACAAAAGTTTAAAATTAAAGTTTTAATTAATTTAATTTTTAATTCTATTAAAAATCAATTAGTAATTGATTTGTGGAGTAGTGTTAGTGATTCCTGGGAATTTCGTCCAACTAAATTCAAGTATGTTGGTAGATTTAAACTTGGGTCATAACATTATGATTAGCTGATACATGCGCATGTCTAACAACATAAAATGGATACTGCAAATGTTTATGATCAATTAATGCCTACTGCGTATGGGAATTTGACTGAAACAATTGTCTGACATGATCAGCTGATACGTGCGTATGTCTACGACTGCATAATTACTACTCTGCATGTCTGACAACATAAAATAGATATTGCGCATGTTAATGATCAATTAATGCCTACTGCGCAGCTTCACGATCAGCTAATGCCTGCTGAGCATAAGAATTGGTCTGCAAGAATATGTTTGATAAGATCAGCTGATACATGCGCATGACTAGGACAGCGTATTTACTACTGCGCATGTCTAACAACAAAATGTATGCTGCACATTCTGATACATTTGTTTGATATGATCAGCTGATAAAGAGGATTACTAGTCTTTTAACTTTACGTTTTGATCTCCTGGTCGGCTAATACTGATCGGCCTACTTTACGATTTCTGGTCAGCTAACTTTACGTTCTTATTTTATTTTCGGCTAACGCTGGTCTGCTAACTTTACGGTCTAATTTTTTGGTCGGCTATTGCTGATCTGCTAACTTTAGTTTGGATCTGCTAACTTTATGGTACTTTTTCTGCTAGTCGGCTAACCTTATGACTTTGACCTAATATTCTGCTAACTTTATGGTGCTGGGGAGTTAAGTACAGAGTCTGATATGATGTTCTGCTAACATTATGTATCCCAATGTGAATGAATTTTAAAATAATTTTCCGTCAGCTCAATCCTATCATCAGCTTGTAAAGTAAATCGGTCGTGATGAACAAGTTCGGAAGCGCGGGATAATTAAGTTTTGAATATATAGTTAACGCATTAACAGTAAGGGTCATGACTGTGTGAATGACGTCTCGGGACGTCATGCATGATGTCCCTCAAAACGGGCAATTACGAGGTTCCGGGACATCATGTATGCCATCCGAGCTAGCGGACCTTGTCACAGTATGATTCTTTTTAAAGGTTGGGACGGCATATCTGACTTCCACACTGTTGCCGTTGTTTACACCAAAATGATTTACCAGATTGTTTTAAATTCGTTTATGGTTTCAAAACTAACAATACCTAAATTATTATTAAATAGGAGACTACTAAATATCTTTACAAGCAATAATTAATTGTTTTGAAGCAATTAATGACATGAAACAATTCTAAATTAAAATAGCATTTAAACTCTTCCACACGGCATATAAGAATGTACACTTTAAAGTGGAAATACAACATCAAACTTGAATTGAATTCGGTGTTTCTATTTTTAGTCTTACCTTTGAACACGATTTCTACCATAATACCAAGTTTTAATTTGTATTACCACATTGTTGTCCTGTTTATCAACTGTGTTGTTAATCTAAATTTTCAAAGTGAATGCTTATCTCTCATTCTATTGGTCACTAATTTTAACAAAATTAATAAGAATACTTAAAAAGTTATAAGAATAATTTAAAAAACAAACATTTAGATCTTAAAATTAAATATTTATAACAGAAAACTAATCTTAAATGTTCGTTTACCCCAAATGAAGTTACTCTCACAACACTTTAACATTGATTGTTGCCTATGTTCGGACGTCATGTATGCCGTCCGGGCGTCATTTATGACAACCCGGGACGTCATACATAATGTGCCATTTTTATTTTTGCAATAACTTGTGAAGTAAATGTTAAATTTTTTATTTCAAGGTTTGCTTCGAAAGAGACTATAAAAATGAGTTAATTTTATCATATATAAAATTTATATATGATAAAATTAACTATATATTCATATTATAAATATAATGTCCCATTGGTTTAACAGGAATAGAAGGTCAAAGTTGAATGACCTATATCTCAGAACCGAAGAAGTTGGAAGTCTGGTCCGGAACGTCATGCATGACGTCCCAGGACGGCATAAGTGCCGCTTTGAAACATGACGTCCTGGGACTTCATCCGTGCATCCTTAATCCTTACTGATTAATTACACGTTGTCAAAATCAAAATCAACAAAACCAGAAGAGTCGGTCAACCTGTGCCAGTGGACCGACTACTACTGCTCCTTATAATTTGTGTCTTGTGAATTATTTTGTAGTGTAGTTGTGTAGTCTAGGCAATCGGATATGCTTGGTTAAGTAAGTCAAATTAGATAATCTTATCAGAAAGTTGGAAGAGTTAGCTCAGCCGAAGTTAAGACTGTTCATCCGGCATCTGGATCTGACTCTGACTACGAATACGAGAAGGTTCTTTTGGTCTCGTGTCGACTTGAAGTAAAAGCTATCAAGTAAACTCAAACCTACTCTCTTTCGATTTCTCTAGGTAGAATTTAGTAGATTAATTTGTGAATTTTTTTCATTAGCTTATCGAGACAAAGGAAGAAGCTTCTTGTGACACAGCCTGCACACAAACTAACCAGAATGATTCCGAACGCCAAGCGAGACTTGGGTAACATCCTACTTCTACTCTTTTTGTATCTGCTGCAAGGAATTCCACTAGGATTGATGGCAGCTGTTCCAATGATTCTCCAAAACCGACACGTCTCGTATACTGAGCAAGCAAAGTTCAGCTTTTCAATTTGGCCATTCAGTTTGAAATTACTCTGGGCACCAATTGTAGATGCCGTATATTCTGTGAAAATGGGACGACGGAAGACTTGGCTAATTCCTATGCAGTATCTTATTGGGATTTTCACGCTCTTTCTATCGTCTCATGTTGATACCATGCTCGAATCCGCAAGTATAACACTGCTTACTGTGGTGTTCTTTTTGCTTAATTTTTTAGCAGCAACTCAGGATATTGCTGTAGATGGATGGGCTCTTACTATGTTACTAAGGTATTATAATCTTAACACAAACCTAATATGCTAATGTTATTGTGATTTTACTCCTTATCATATTCAGGGAAAATGTTGGGTATGCATCAACGTGCAATAGCGTGGGTCAAACGGCTGGTTTCTTTCTCGGCTATGTTGTGTTCTTAGCATTAGAATCACCTGATTTTTGTAATCAATACCTTAGGTTTGAGCCAGTAGAAGTTGGACTTGTAACTTTACCAGGTAAAAAGCATTCGGTTAATTAAATATTTCAGTTATTGAATATTTAGTTTTTGAATTTTATTTTCAGGGTTTCTGTATTTCTGGGGTTGGGTATTTATGATCACAACTACATGCGTTTGGTTTATGAAAACTGAACTCCCTGAGAAAGACACCAACAAGGAGTCTATTATCTCCAGTTATAAAGGCCTTTGGAAAATTTTGAAGTTACCCAACATTCAAACAGCGATTATATTTTTGCTTACTGCTAAGGTCAATTGAATTAGTGACATCGTCCAAATTCAAATAAAGCGGTATCATTTTACTTTGACAAATAACTTATTTCAGATAGGATTCGCTGCAGATTCTGCAACTGGTTTGAAGTTGCTTGAAGCAGGAGTTCCCAAGGACAAATTAGCTTTATTAGCTATCCCGATGACACCGCTTCAAATTATACTACCATTTCTAATTTCCAAATATACTGCAGGACCGAATCCAATGAGTGTTTACATCAAGGCGATGCCAATAAGGTACTTAAATAGAAATTTGTATCAAAGTTTATTTCATTTCTTCGAATCAGATTGAAATATTTATTTTACGGCTAGATTATTATTTGGATTTGTGTTTGCGGGCCTAGTCTGGATAACGCCGTCATTCAAAGAACCTGATGGCAGTTTCCCATATGTTTACTACTGTGGAATTTTGTTAATTTACGCCATTCAGCAGGTGAGTTGATATTGTGAGCTGTTAAAAAGAGTAATTTGGTTTGAGGCGTATCTCGAATTCATTTAATTTGTTTTAGATTACCTTGTACAGTATGTTTGTAGCAGTCATGGCATTCTTTGCCAAGATAAGTGACCCAATTATAGGAGGAACATATATGACCCTATTGAACACAGTTACAAATTTGGGAGGCACTTGGCCTGCTACCTTCGCCCTGTGGTTGCTTGATCCGTTGACAAGCAAGTCTTGTTCTGCTGGATTGACTAATGACTGCTCAACCCAGGCCTTGGAAGATGTAAAGTGAAAAATAAATAATTTTTCAATTCTGAAATCTTTTAATTCTAAAAAGAGTTGAATTTACTTGTTTTAGGCATGCAAACTTGAAAATGGAGAATGTATAACACTAGTCGATGGGTATTACGTAGAGACATTTGCATGTATTATCATTGGGTTTGTGTGGATGATATGGGGTAAACCTACGATATTGAGACTACAAGCTGCTCCACTTTCAGAATGGAAGATAATTCATCGAAATCGTCGTAAGGAAAAGAATTGACTTTATGAACCTTAGGGTTTGTGATAAAAATCACTGAATGAATTTAGCATTCCGTGTTCGAATGATACTATGAGACTTTAGAGTCTCCGTATTTTTATATTTCAGATTATTAGGAAATTATTAATTTATTTCATATCAGGGTGAATCAGTTTGAGCCAGAAAAATCTAATTTAAAACCCAAGTTTATTGGTTAAAACTTTTCACCTTGTGCATAAGTCAAAAAGTCCCAGGTATTAAAATAAGTTCAAATTCAACCAAAAAAAAAATGCACCAAATTTCTATAATAAGTCTAACACTCAAAATTATAAATCTTTTTCAATTTTATGCATCGTGAAATGTTTGCCTATTATTTTATTAATTATTATCTTCCCAAACATACAAGTATTTTAAATAAATAATCAAAAAGACAGGTTTAGATGTGTTATTTGAGAGCGTGAGAATAATCTTTGTCGTTTTATATTATATTTATACAGTGAAGGGCATAAGTAAGTACACATAGAGGAAGTGAGTTAGCATGGAGTAAGATCGGGGGTTTTAACCCTCTAATTTTTTATACATGGCTTTTGTAGTTAACACTTTCTCTATGTGTACTTACTTTTGCCCTTTCCTCTATATTTTGGTCTAAAAGTCGGCAAAGTTTTTAACACAGTATTTGGAAAAATGACTCTTTTGTATCAGATTATGTGTTTTTGTTAAAGGTAAGATTATGTAAAAACGGGAAAAGGGATGAGTATGTAAATGGAAAACTGTGTATATTATAAATCAATGGTTAGGTTAGGTTAGGTTAGGTTAGGTTAGGTTAGGTTAGGTTGGGCATGAGATTGAGGAATGAGGAGTTTTACCCTTGAGGAGCTTGGTGATAATCATAGCTCATGCCCTCTCATGCTGTGAAGGAGTTTTCCAGTCGATTGAGATTTAAAGGTGGGAAGCTTTGATGAGAACATGCGGTAGGTTTGTCCATTATTCTCCTTTCCTTTTGTCCCTCAGAGAGCCCTCATACACTCCCTTAAGGTACTTAATTCCTTCCCATTCAGAAAATAAAATAATAATTTGTAAACTTGGACTTATTTCCTAACGCTGCTCTTTCACCTTTATCTCCTATTTTCCCTTTCTTCTATGCCGCACTAGAATTTGATTTACAGACTTCCTCAATATTCGCCAACAAATACTTTCCTCTACTCAATATTTCACCAAATACTTCAGACAAATGTATTATAAATTTTACATAAAGTTTCAGTCTTAATTTCTGCTCTTGTTTCTCATAAAAAGTGAGAAATAACTTTTCCAACACCGAAACAAATGAAACTGAGGATAACTCTTGTAAATCAGCGTTAGGTTACTAGTGTAATAACTTCAGTCTACCATTTGATCCATTCTTTCCGGTTATATGTACGTAAGTTGTTGCTGTCTGATAAAGCTTTCTGATTTCTTAAGGCTTTCGGTTCAGTCCGGTTTAGTTTAAAAAAAATTCAGAACCTTCCCGATTCACTAATTTTTTTTTTCAGAAGCTTTGCGTCTCGCAGTTCTGTTATTTCTGAAACTTTCGGTTCGTTTTGTCCAAAAAAAGTTGGGAATACGAATAACTGAACCGAACTGAACGTCCCGTACTAATGATATAGAATTTTGTTTCCAAAAGTACANAAACTGAGGATAACTCTTGTAAATCAGCGTTAGGTTACTAGTGTAATAACTTCAGTCTACCATTTGATCCATTCCTTCCGGTTATTATGTACGTAAGTTGTTGCTGTCTGATAAAGCTTTCTGATTCCGTAAGGCTTTCGGTTCAGTCCGGTTTAGTTTAAAAAAAATTCAGAACCTTCCCGATTCACTAATTTTTTTTTTCAGAAACTTTGCGTCTCGCAGTTCTGTTATTTCTGAAACTTTCGGTTCGTTTTGTCCAAAAAAACNTGAAACTTTCGGTTCGTTTTGTCCAAAAAAACTTGGGAATACGAATAACTGAACCGAACTGAACGTCCCGTACTAATGATATAGAATTTTGTTTCCAAAAGTACAAACTATTAATTGCCATTTGGTTTCTAAACAACTTAATTCAAATATCAAGCACTAAATCCTATATATAAAATATAAATTATTTATTATTTAGAGAATACTCTTTAGAGTTACTTTAATCGAATTGGGTCTTAAAATGAACATAAAATATAATTGGACTGTATTTTATAAATTGGCTTATTTTGTATTTTTAAAATTAAACTAAAATGTTTTTTAAATCTAAGATAAAAAAAAATCGATTGTTTTCGAAGTAGTCAAATAATTGACCTGACCTGACTGATACAAATTCAGTATGTTACTAGTCTGTGCGATTGTTTCTAGTTGAAATTTCAGTTACTTCTTGCAACAGTTCTTGTTGCCTGTATTTCAATATTTTCAATCTGCAAAAGTCAATTCCAGTGTAATACCTGTTGATGAGAATTTTGAGTTGCCATATACTGTAAAAAATTTAAAAACTTAAAAACTTTTATGAAATTGAAACTAGGTTTTATACATGTTGACGGTTAGCCAAAGTTAAGTAACCTCATGCATCAAAAGTTACTTGCCATTTTATGCTTACTTGAATCAATTACCAGGAAGTCATTTTTGGTATAAAGAGTACTAAAGTTTGTATTTGAGGTTTGGAACTTGAAGATTAAAAGATTCAACTTAATGAAGTGAAAATATTTAAATTCATCAATGGAGTCGAACCGATGATGAGGACGTAGTGAATGAGAGTATCCTGCCATGTTGACTCGAACAACAGTGGAACCCCAAATTATATAATACAAGGTGGCCTATATGAACCATGAAAAAAAAAAATTCTACGACCATTTTTCGGGTTAACTGAATGAGTTTTCTCTAGGCCTGTTTTCAGGTTCACGGCACTGGATAAATCGGACCTCTTGATTATGTTTCAAAGAAGTCAATAATTATACGCCAACGTGTAAAAAGAAATCGTAGAAGCATAAATTTATATCATAAATAATAATTTGAGTTTTAGGTATTACGATGTCAATTCTCTTCGAAATGTTAGTATCTGTTGGCTCATCTTTTGTAATTTTATAAAAAGTTATATATTTTTTAGTCATGACACATGAGATTAGCTTTGTTTAACATTATTGGTAATTAAACTTAATAATATTCAAAGAATTATGATTATGCATTTATTAATTACCATTTTTTCACCATTTCAATCCAATTTTAAAGNTTTTAGGTATTACGATGTCAATTCTCTTCGAAATGTTAGTATCTGTTGGCTCATCTTTTGTAATTTTATAAAAAAGTTATATATTTTTTAGTCATGACACATGAGATTAGCTTTGTTTAACATTATTGGTAATTAAACTTAATAATATTCAAAGAATTATGATTATGCATTTATTAATTACCATTTTTTCACCATTTCAATCCAATTTTAAAGGTTTGAAGCTGAAAACTAACAATTAGTAAATTAAGTGAAACACTTAAGTGTGAAGAACAATCAATTATTTGTGTCACCTATAGTCACCACTGGTACAAAATATAAAATATATAAATTTATAAATATATAAAATATAAAATTCAATCTACCATTTTCAACATGTAGATGGGTTATTTCATAACGAAATTAAATACCTAAGAAAATTCAAAGTCAGCCAATCACATTTGGATATTGTACATTTTGGTATACTGAATTTGAATTCTATTGGGCTTTGGGTATATTCGATTCAAAAATTCTACAAAATTGAAACCTTATCTTATTATAAACATAACCAAAAGAACCCAATTTATGCTTTATTATCAAAGTTGATTATGCTTTTAAGTTTTTTAATTATACTCTTTTTCCTTTTAATCGATTATTAGCTGATACGCTTACTTTTGGCATTTTTTGATTTAAATTTCACTAGCGACCAGTGTTAAAAATTTCTACACAAACGAATGCAGTAGTAGTTTTTTACTTTTTCAACACATTGAAACGTCACTCAAAATCCTTCCCAACACTGATGCGCTGCTCCTGAGCTGTTCATCCCGTTCAAGTATCTTTCTCCCTCGGCCAACTCATCGAATTCTTTCCTCAACAGAACTTTATATATCGTTTTTGACAATATGCTTTAAATGTATTATTATGCCTTTTCTAAACTCATTTTGCTTTTTATGCTTTATTTTTTTCGCCAATAGACATTCCAAAAGCCATGTATTCACTTGAGCCGAAAATGAGACAACGTTTCACGGTGGGAAGTTTCAATATGCTTTTTATGCCTTTTATGCTTTTGGTTTCCTTTGAACATAACCTAACAAAGTTTTTATAATTTCATAAACTAGTAGAAGAATAACGTTTCGAAAAGCCTATATAATTTGAATCAAAAAAACCATAGCTTTCAATCTAGTACTGATAGTTGTAGAGATTTAATTTTTTGGAGATAATTTTCAATGGACTTTCCGAAACTTGAACATTTTCTACAAAAAAAAAATCCGAAAGGATTTTCACCATTATTGTACATAGTACAGAGTGTCCAGACTTCATCCTACCCTGCTAAGTTATTAAATGAATGCAGCGCATTCAAAAACCATTCGATGCTTTCACTTTACAAGTAATTCTACACAATGTACCAGAAATGACATATTCATGACTCTGGTGGTACATGGGCTAGGAACTCTCAGTTTCGTTAGAAATATACTCAGCTTTGATAAAACCTTTAGCTAGTTGAATGTGTAATTATAAAACTTAGGAACTTTTTATTATTTTACAAATTTGAGATTTCGATTAAAGTTAGAGACTTTTAATTGAAAAGTTTAATATGTCTGATTATATCTTTCTGTTGTTATATGGATGGAAGAGTTTTTAAAGATTGGACACGAGTATAGGTACATAAGTTGTATTTCTCTGATCTTCTCAAAGATTTGTTGATAATAAATCTGAAAGTTTGTAGANTTTTATTATTTTACAAATTTGAGATTTCGATTAAAGTTAGAGACTTTTAATTGAAAAGTTTAATATGTCTGATTGTATCTTTCTGTTGTTATATGGATGGAAGTGTTTTTAAAGATTGGACACAGTATAGGTACATAAGTTGTATTTCTCTGATCTTCTCAAAGATTTGTTGATAATAAATCTGAAAGTTTGTAGANCAGTATAGGTACATAAGTTGTATTTCTCTGATCTTCTCAAAGATTTGTTGATAATAAATCTGAAAGTTTGTAGAATTATAGGAAAGACTGTTGATAGGATTTTGTGGTGGTGTGATAGGGAGTTGTGAGATGATAGAGATAGTGGAGAGAGTGGTGGTGAGATGTAGAGAAATGGGATTGGTCTTAAATTTTGACGAATCCAAAGAAGCCAAGAACCCTCCCCGAATTCTAAACTCTCTGAGACTCTGAGTTTGAGATCCCTTGAGTCCTCTTCCCTCCCTTTGTCACCCGCTACTTGACGTTTTCTTCTCAACTACTACAAACTTTAGCTCCTAATTACATTTTCACACCCGCCACACTCACTTTCACAACATTTTCATCACCACACACTCACCATCCATCATCACGATGTCAAACTTCCCGTGTTTCCCTGTCTTCCCCTACCTTTCTCCAGTACAATTTAGACACTTTACATCCACACTTTCTCATCAAAATTCTGTGGAATCAGGAACTGAGACAAATTCACAAATTCAACATCGAACACCATTTACTATTGAAAGTATTCTAGGAACTAATCTTACTTCCCATGGTTCAACTCCGTCTCATAAATCCAGAGATTCTAAAGGATTAATTCCTTCAAATAATATAACAAATTCTATTGGAAGTAATAGTAGTAGTAGTAGTCTCCGAGGTCAGAGTCCACCAATAGGAATAACAAGTGAAAGTGAACAAATAACTATCCAATCATCTCCACCCTCAACACCTTTCTCTACTTTTCATTTTCTTCAACAATCTGCAGCTGCTGCAGCAGGATTCCTTCCAAGTCATGCTGCTGCAGAATTATTTGGTAATTTTTTTAAGTTTTCAAGTAATAATAATTTGACACGGTGAAAGCAAAACAAAATTATAAAATTTTGTTTCTTGGGATGAAATTAAAATATTAAGTACAGGGTGTTTAACATTTTATTGCACTCTAGAAAGCATGACGTCATTTTTTCATATTCTTTTGCTGACAGCAGCATGGGGTGGGAGGAGCTACGATGAAATTTGAGAAAGAGGGTGCAAAAAAATATTAAACACTCTGTAAGTAATTGTTCTATGAGTTTTTGAGTGGTAAGTAAACGAATTAGAGTGGTTGGATATTCTTAATTATTAATCTGGTTTGAGACGAAGGTCTTAGTATAAAGTAGGTATGTCATGATTGGTCAAAATTTGTAAAAGTCGCATGAGATTAGGGTTTAAATTAGGCTTAAGAAGGATTCCCTTGTCAAATCAACCAACATGGAAGTCCTTCAAGTGCTTTCTCCATAATACAGAAAACGAACCAAACTTTTAATCTGGTAATGTAAAATGAGATCACAAATCCGATTTCACCAAAAATAATTACTGAAACGAAACTGATACTATCCGTTTCCTTTATATTTTTTTTNATCACAAATCCGATTTCACCAAAAATAATTACTGAAACGAAACTGATACTATCCGTTTCCTTTATATTTTTTTTTACCCATAATTTTCACTTTATTTAGGCTAATTTAGAACCAAGGTAGCTGGAAAAGGTTTCACTTTATNTTTTTTTTACCCATAATTTTCACTTTATTTAGGCTAATTTAGAACCAAGGTAGCTGGAAAAGGTTTCACTTTATTAGTATATTTGGTGAGGATAAGTGTCGAAAATAGACAGATGTGAGTCAAGGCTTTTTAACAATGGAATTAATTATTAATTTATATAATAATATGATTTATAGAGTAATCTCCTAGTCAAAAATATACCATCTCTTCCGATTGTCGGATTTTTATGATGATTAAAAAAAATGATTACTAATGATTTTAAACTTTTAACATAAAAAACAGTTAAAAAAAACATTCTTAAAATTTCAGAAAGATTTTTTTTTAACAATATTTTTCCAAAATCTTAAAATTTTGCTGAAGCCGCAATGACTTTGAAGATTCTATCCTCTATGACTATTTCTCATTAATATACAAAAAATTAATTAATCAGGATTTAATTATAAATATATCTACCCTGAGAGGCATAAATATTGGTAGATGGAGAAAGTTTTAACTCAAAAAAACGTTTAGAAAAAATTTAGAAATGCGTCCTTCCATCTCATTCTCTTTACCACCATGTATCCATGTTTCTGCGTCTCACAGTCTTATATAAATAGACCGTTTTTGTGAATATTTTTTGTTTCTTATTGTAAAATTGTATAATCTTAAGTTTTGATTTACGTTTCCAGCGTCCTATCCTGGACTTTACAGTCATTTTTACACGCATCCATTCAATGGGTCAACATCCGGTCATGGTGGATTGATGGGAGGTGGAATACCAGGAGCAACACCAAAACGAAAACGGAGACATAGGTAAAGTTATTAACATTTTGATTAATTTTTTTTTAATTTACATTAGATTACTATGTATTCGTATTTTTTAATGAAATTGGGTCCCGTTAAATCACAGTACTGGACAATTCATTTAAAACTCCGTGAAGATATTGAAGGCTAAAGTATCTTTTTAATATCAACTATTTATATATATATTTTTTGGATTGAAAATTAGTTTTCATTCACAAAGTGCATTTATCAATTTTGAAATTAGCTTATTATGACGGCTGATGACATAGAAAATTAAGATGAAAAGATTGCTAATTTTTTGCCGATACCTAAAAATGTAAAACATTTTGTACAGGAAGTGAATTATCATTTTCATTAGATAGGATTGCTCAAACTCTTCAACCATGTCAAAGTCATTTTCTCTAAAAATTAGCTTTGGGAAGTTTGATATTTAAGAATTGACATGCGTATTTCAAAATACAACTCAAGTTATGTAGAGTAAAGTTGGCTCACATCATCACCATCACACTCATCAATCAAGCTCCAAAAAAAAAAACCAACAATATGCTGTCCGAACCTACACTGCGATGTCTTTCTGTTCGCACGTTTGTGTATTGGCTGTTACCTTTTACTTTTTTTGGAGATAGTTGGTGAAAAAATGTGTAAAAGAATTTGGTTTGTATTGTAAAATATTACCAGATTTTTTATTTCACTTGAATTTGATTTGATTTTCTCTTCTAATATTGAGGAAAGGGTTTAAAATACATTAAAAATGGAAATAGAGCATTTAATCGTGGTCCGCTTGCTTTATTGAGACAAGCCTTACAATAGGTAGATTAACTTGGTCAATCAATGTGTATATTATTGTCCAAATCAGAAATTTTCAATACATATGATATGATACAGGGCCCGCCAAGTTAATCCGGGCCTTCTTTCTTCGCCTTTCACCAAAAACTGCTTGGGGTAGGCGATACACAATTAGGAAATAATGGAAGTGAAGTTAATTTTATGAATATAAAATGTGTTTTGATTAGACATAGGCTAATGCAAAACAATGAAGCAAAGGAGAGAGGCAGAGAGAGGGGTGGGTGGGCAGGTTCTCTGTTGAGTGAGATGGAATAGATGTAAGGGGTAATTCCTCGATTTGGTTTTTATCTCAAATCATAAATTAGAATTACAGAAAGCCGTATCGTCACAAAAATATAGTAGAGTGGCAGAGAGAGGGGTCGACAGGTTCTCTGTTGAACGAGGTGGAGTAGATGCGAAGGTATCATACCCCACCCCTCGACTTTGAATTTTCTCTCTGCTGCTGTAAATTAATTTTTCTAAAGTTATGTTCGAACACACGCTAACTTCAATCCCTCCAAGTTTTGGATTTCGCGCTATTTATTTGCTGTCTAAATTTATTTTTGGTGAAAGCGACTTTCTACGGCCCGGATTAATTTGGCGGGCCCTGTACATGAAATATGAAAATGATTTAATTATGTATTTCTAGGACAAAAATTTATTACTAATACAGTAAAGTTCGGCTATAGTGACTCCGGCTATAGCAAACCACACTGTCCGGTCCCTGCCAAGCAAATGGGAGATTATGTGTTAAGTAGTCCTGCTATAATGAAATCGGCTATACTGAACTTCAGGCTTTAGTGAACCAAACCTACCGGTCCCCAGAGTCATTTTGTCCGGTTATAGTGAAATATGTCTGAATTCCGTAATGAGACCATTTGCTACTACTACTACTGTTCCTTATACTTTTATGCCTGCCCATCTATGCACCGGACTTGCATGTTGACCTATAAGTCAGTTTGAGTTTATTAAGTAAATTACTAATTCAGAATGTCAAAATCAGGCCAAAAGCGCACTGCGTTGTTCTTAAACGATAAATTCGATATCATTGCTGCACTGTCTTCCAACACACCTCACCAAACGTTATGTGAGAAATATAAAATTGGAAACTCTACAATTTTTCTTACTTTGAAATCAAAATCCAAAATTAAAGAAAACTTCCAAAGATTTTGTGGTGTAAGTTAACAATAAAAGTGTTGAAATATAATTAGGTTACATTTAAGCAATTAGCTAAAATTCAAATATCAAATTCTTAGAATATAACACGCCAACGCCGATGTAACTATCCAAAGTTGGATTCTGCGCTCATCAAATGGTCTCAAGCAAATCCCTATTACCCAGTGCTTCTCTAAATCGGCTTAGCTGAATTTATAGTGAAATATTTGGATATAATGGACAATTATTAAATTGAAGTGCCCGTTCACTATACGGATATAATGAACTCCGGCTATACTGAACAATTTTGCTGGTCCCTACATGTTCACTATAACCGAACTTTACTGTACTACCTTAATCATACCACAAAATCCAAATAAAATATCATACTTGACATTTAAGGATGAAGTCGCCTTGAGGACTTGAGGTGTCAAGTAACCTTAAGAATAGGTTTATCCTATTTAGTGTTGAATAATGCATCTATGGACATTCAAAGTCACGTTCTCTAAGATTTAATTTAGGTTTCAAGAATTAGGGTTTTTTTTTGTTTTCAAAAAAAAAAAGTTTCCACTTCCACCCTCCAGGTTTATTCCTTATTTTTAAGGCTCACTTTCTCCAAACATCAACTCCAAATTTTATGACAACNCCCCTCTCTGCCTCAAGAAGTATTTAAAATTGAAATAACATGCATTAACTGAAGTATCCACTCAAATTGAAGCTTTTCGAGCACTAAGTCACAAGTGTTTGTTTTTGTTTCACTTATTCAATTTTTCCAAGCGGATTAGCAAGCCATTAGCTTCACTTTAAATCTTTTAAGCTTCCAAATATTCTACTGTATCTAATATTCATAAAAATAAAGGTCATTTCTTATAGTTGAAATTATGGAATTTCTAACTCAAAAATTCAATTTTCAATTTTTTTTTGTACTGTAAAATTGAATAAAAATTGGTTCATTGGATTTTAAAATTTAGAGCTATCAAAATGTAGTTTTTACAGACTGTAATTTAATATTCATGAAATTCAATTTTATTCTATCTTTTTTTTTTCATTTCCCGAAAAGTTGTACTTTCACCAGAGTTTTCATGTTTAAAAAAATAACATTTTTTTTTATTTCATAAAACTAGAGAGTTTATATATATTAAAAAAAAATCCGAGTATGCCTTATTTCTGGTTTACTTTATCTCCAATGTTTCTATGGATAATATTGTTTGATTTTTGTAAACTGTCTTCAACGGGATAAGGGAAATAGTAGTAAGTCTGTAAAACAAAAAAGTTCAAGAAGATTGTATTTTTGTTGAAGTAGACGGAATGGAGATTTGAGAAGAGAAAGTAAATCTTCGTATCATCCCACACAAAATTCTTAAACTTTTACTCTTTTATTCGGATTTCAGCCTTCTGTCAATATTATCATAAGAAATTTTGGCTGAATAGAGAGGAAAAGAGGTTTTCATATTTTCTATGTGAGAAAGCGGTTATGGATTTGATATGACTAAAAACCGGTTTGAATGACGCTTAACTATCTCAGGCACCACTTTACAAACTACACGGGAAGTTAGAGATAAGCTTTCTAAAGCATTACGAAATTCTTCACACAAGTCACTCATCCCGGCTATATTTTGAAGAAAAAAGAAGATTTTTTTAAATTCAAATTTTCCCTTGAGCTAGCGATTTAGGCTAGATAGAGAAAGAAGTGATATTTCAAATCCGTAAAAGCGGTAGAACGACCCGTGGACGTTTCCCCCATAGAGTTAATACAGAAGTATATGTGTGGAGGTTAAACCATGAGTGACAGAGGTATTAGGGGTATATTTAATCCGTGTGGTTTACGTTGAATTGCAAATAACTATGGTAGTATGGTTATGTAGCCAGTCTACCCATAGTCATAAGCAAGGACAACCAAATGCACTTTTTGCACCTTTTTGCACCTTTTTGCACTTCCACTTTCCACCCCCGATTGTCTACCCCATAATCTGGATCTCCGCGAATCATTACAAATGACGTCAACTTTTTTTGCACTTTTTGCACTTTTTGCGTTTTAAAAAAAATGCACTAATTTGCATTAAAATGCATTTATTCAAGTTTTTATGAAATTTTTTCTTAAATTTTTGCAAAAAACTGCCAAAATTTTGCTAAATAAGCTATGCTGAAGATTTATGAAAACTGAGAAAAATCTTAAACTTCCATCTATTACGACTAAAAAACGATAAATATATCTTGCTAAAAATTTTTACTAAAAGCAAACAACCTCATTAAAAAGTAAATAAAATCACTATAAAATATTTAGACAAATAAAATAATAATTGTCTTCAAAATTTGATTCATATCTAACTGAAACTGTTTATTATTTCGCCCAAAGTCATTGCTTGGGTTATACTTACCATGAGTTGTATTACCTGTTTGTATCGTCAAAAATTAGTGTTTCTCAAAATCTACAAAAATCTGCGTCTTGCTGAACCGCGTACTTTTTTGGGTCTCTACGCAGTCTCATAAAGGGTCATTTTTTAATCTAAGTAATTTTAGTGCAACTGCTACAACCTAAGCAGTTGCACTAAAATTCTTTAAATAGGGTTAAGGTTTTAAACTATAAATCTAATTGGGTGAGACATGCGCAAAATGTGCATTTTAGTGATATCCCAAAAATTTTCATAAACCTTTTTCTTTCTAAAACCTGAAAATTAAAAAAAAAAAATTTTTTTTTTTTGATTTAATCGCCATGAAATTTTGTCAATCGGACTATAAATTAGACTCGAGACATGCGTGTTTCTTAAGGTGGTATCGACAATGAAAAATCAAGGGCTAAATACTTTGATCCTGTTGTCGTTTCCTACATTTGGTAGCGGTAATGAAATATGAACTAGGGCTCATGGTAATTTTGATCCGAGGATCAAAAAACCAGTTGGTCAAAGTTATTCCTTGTTATCGATAATATGAAAATTACTACGACCATGAAGTAATTTATCTCAACTGTTATCAAAAATTTGACCATGGTCAAGGAGTAGGGTTTTTCGCATTTTGACTCCAAACATATTGCTCAATCTTTATGGAACTTCTCCGGGTTTTGGAAATACGACTTTCCAGAAAAAATAGAATAAATAAGACAGTTGTCCAACGGGCAGGGACAGGGAAAACCCTTTGAAATGGTCCGATTCAGCGCAATTCAAAATGAGATACCATATGTTCAAGGAAACAGCTAAATTTATAATTGATCTTTAAAAAAAATTTCTCACATATCCACTCCGACGTGGATACCAACTGCCTCCTGCGCTACAATTCTTAGCAGTTTTAAGATTTATCTGTACCGGCAGGTTTCAGTTAGTCATATTGAATTATTGTAATGTGTCTCAATCAAACATGTCGGAACTAATTCGCAGTGTCAATTCGATTAGCCCATTTACGGAAATGCTTCATCATGTTTCCCACCTTTGCATAAGCTGNCCCAGGTGAATAATTTCAATTTTAAATTTTACATTTTAATTTTAATTATAAATTGTAACCAATGTTGAGCATGGTGCTGACTCAAAAAGTTGGGTGAGCCAGAGCTATGTCATGGCTGTGCCTCACCAAATTCAGTGAAATAGCTCTGAGCCACTGAGCCAGAACCATAAAAAACACTAATCGCAGCCAAATTTGCAGGAGTAATTGGCGCGATTGATTGCAGTCACATCAAAATGGTAAAGCTTGTCAAGAAACTTTGATTTTTATTCATTTCAGAAAATAATTAGTTACGTGCTTTTTATTTGAAAACCACAAAGTTCTAATTGGTTTCAGCAGTCTACATTGCAATATTACTTGAAGCGAAATTAAAACGGAGAATTTCCAATTCAATCTTTTGTTACTCCTGCTCAAATTGGAATTTTTGGGCTGCCATGTCTTTTTCAAGGATGATTTGTAACTGATGTACACATAGGTTATTTGAAACCTCCAATAAACTATCTATGGCAATTTCGTTGTTTTAATTGAAAAATTTACTTGCAATAGAGTGCAAATCGGTTATCTATAACTAATGCCCAAATAACTATAACACAATCTTATCAAACTAAATTAAAAAAAAAATTAAAATTCCCGGCGAAAAAACCACGAACTCATAGTAAATTTGACTAATGATTCTGGTTCCAGTGAACCTTGGTCCAATTTTTATTGTCGATATGAAATTGATTTTGACGCCGCGATCAAGTTCAGCTCTTGGTAATTGGAACCTTGGTCATTAGTCAAATTGGCTAAATCATTGTCGATACCACCTTTAGTGAGCAAGATTAAAAAAAAAGATCAGTAGTAGCTGATTATGATAAATTTTTTTGGAGTGGTACTGATCGCCTTTTAATTAGCGTAGTTTTTATTCGGCGTTGCGAAAATTGTGTAGAAAAACAGTAATCGACGCATTCTATCTTAACTTTATCAATTGAAAAGTTTAATTTTTCGTATAATTTTGGTGATTCCGTACAAATATTCACTTACTAATATAAAATAATGATAGGAAATCGGTTACTCTAGGCAATTGAGAGCTTAAAAAATTTGCACTTATTTGCATTTTTTCAATTTTTTTTGCACTTTTTGAAAATATTTTTTGCACTTTTTGGTTATCCTTGGTCATAAGAATCTCTCTGAAATGCCGAACAGTGTATATTTTGTTTAAAAATAATTCAGAGTTGAGTTGAAAGGACACTACACAAAGTGAACCAAATTGATCCACCTGCTATTTCCAAGAATGAAATAGGTCATTGTGTAGTAGTCATTTATAGGACCAACTTTTCTCAAAAGAGTATTTCTGTGAAAATTGATCCTTGACCTCTGGAGATCACCAAAGTTAACATGGGGTCAACAGAAGCATCTGTTATATTTACTTGAAACTTGGCACAATCATAGATTCATGGAAATTACATCTTAGGAAATGTATTCTTTTAGAAAAGGGTTAAAAATTTCAGAAAAAGTAGGATAAAAAACACAAGTCACTGGAACAGAAGCTATTTTTTGAAAATTGTAATTTTGAATTCAATCCTGTAAAGCACTTTTAGCAGTTTGTTTTGACATCTAGTGAATATGGGTAGCAAGCCGTAGCAATCATGCCACTAACAAATTTAGCATATAAAACTGAGTTTTTCATAAAAATTGTTTCATTAAAGAGCTATAAAAAGCTGGAATGACCTAATTAAATCTTATAAAAAATTAGAGAAAAATTTCCTAAAATTTAAAAATCAGGTTGAAAAATTTGTAATAATAGATCAACAGATTTTACTGTTTGAATTCTAAAAAAATGAATCCTCAATTGATGACGGGTGAATACTTTATTAATTAATTTCTGGTGGTTATATCATAACTTAAAGAATTAATTAAAATATCAAAAATTATGATTAAATCTTAAAGTGCATTAAGGCATAGGTTATATAACTAAACTACTTAGCACAATTACTACTAAAAATCCAACGATAAAATCGTAAAACTGTAATAATTATTATTAGATAGGCCTACTTGTGGGAGTGTCATGGTAAATTAACATTTATACTTAAAATGATACTTTAAACACTTTAATAAAATGAATCAAATCAAATTAAACCATTATTGCGATGATTTCTAAAATTGTACTTCGAAAGACACTTTGAAAAAAGATGTATAAAGAACCAAGAAAAAATTTAATAGTGGTAAACTTTAGATGCCAATAGCATCGTCCCAAAGTTTTCTTAACATTATTGAAAAATATGCTTAGACTAATTTGGAAAAGTCATGCGCAGGTTTCGTTGGAACCATAAAAAAATATGCCTAGACTAGTATGGATGAACCAAATGAGGGCAAAACATAGAAAGCAGCTTTAGAAATCGCAGCATAAACTCATAATTTTATCAGAACAATAGGAAAATATCTTTATAATAAGTATGGTAGTGTTTAGTAGATCACTACTTGTACTTATAGCATGATTGCATCGAAAAGTCGAGTGGTGGTGAAGCAAAAATACCAGTGTCTCTATTGATAACATCAATAATTCATATAAAGTTTAGTTGGGAACAAAAGAATCTTTGCTTAAACTAGCATGAAAAAATCAAGAAAAGGCAAAACATAGATACCATATTCTATCCCATAGTTTGGGTGAGACTATAATAACTCAATTTACTTAACAATAAATTGCAGCAACAATGAGAGAATATAAACACTATTAGTGTGATTGCAGCTAATGATCCTAGCATGCAATAAATTAGCAGTCAACGAATGGCTCTGAAACATTGTTTGTTACCAACCCGAAGTTTGATACGGTTAACTCGATTCAGTTATACAGGTTAAGTCTACAATCTGGTTATATTTAAATATGCATTTTTGAATAGAAACTCGAATGTTTGAAAAATTTGTAAAACAAAAGGTGGAAAGCAATGCTTGGACACATTAATGTTATTTAAGCGTTTCCCAAAATAATACTATCTAGTGCTTTTTGATAGTAGATTTCAAAAAAATAATGTTTTCTAATGCTTGTTAATGTCACGTTTCCAAAAGTAATGCTTTCTGATGAGAAGTTTTCAAATAATGTTGTTTGATGCTTTTAGTGTTCGGCATATTAGTGACAATTTTCTTCATTGTTTCTGATTCGACAGCAAAAAAAAAATTCAAAGGGTGGAGGAGCTTAGATGAATACGAAGATAGTTTTTAATGCGAATAATGCTTTTGATGCGCCTTGCTCATTAGGAACATTAGGTTCTCAACAGCAATGGTTTCAAAATACCGAATTCTTACACTCTTGGTTATTTCCCTTTAGGTTCCTATTTTGTTTAAAAATTCTGCAAGAAATTTCTAAACTTGTCACATTTACATTGAAAAGAGCAACAGGAACCACTGTCTTACTTTGACCTAATTCTACAACTAGCATCCAATGAATCTAGAGACATATATACAGGGTGAGTTTTTACTACTATTCAGGGATAATCCACACTACCCTACTATCACCCACTCATCCCTTTGGTTTTAAGTTTTATCCAATGTGTAACTCAGACATAAGTAAGTGGGTGATGGTAAGGTAGTGTGGGTAGTTTTGCATAGTCCTAAAAAATTTACCCTGTATAATGGTAAGTGAGATGGACGGATAAGATGATCACATAAACCCCATCGGTTGCACAGTTCGCGGTTAATAACAAATTAACGCTACCAAGAGTGTTCCTCTTAAGTATTTATTACACAAAGTATAAAAAAATTACGTTAACTATATGGATGAGTCGTTTTTGCTCTACAAAATCCATTGGAACAAGCCTGACTGGAAAATGAAAATTTGAGTAAAATGAGTGAAGATTTGCCTTTGTTTGAGAATAAAGTAAAAGTGAACTTTTACTATCGACTAGAGAAAATGAAGAGTTGAGAATTCATAATTGATGAGACTATGCTTTGAGCTTATTAGCGTATTAACTCATATCTTTTAATTAGTATTCTCAACTTAATTTTTCATTCTCCTTAATTAAAAGAATTTTCTTTTGTTTCTTCTCTCAGAACAATCTTCACAGAAGAACAATTGGAACAATTGGAAGCTACTTTTGAAAAAACTCACTATCCCGACGTCGTTCTAAGAGAACAATTGGCTCTAAAGACAGATCTGAAAGAAGAACGTGTAGAGGTGAGGTTATAATAACAGTTTGATGATGTTTAGGATGATATGACCGGTGAGTCAGATTTTCAATTTAACCCCAACTGTTGGGATTTAAAAGGCCTAGAGGAAATAAACACATTAGGAAATCTGTATTATGAATCATAAGAAGTATAAAAATGTTCCATAGTTGAAGAGAAAGCAATTCACTCTATCCTGCCAACTCTCCTCATCATCCTCTTCTTGTTTTGAGAGCAAACAAAATTAACTGTAATGTTGATACTTGAAATAATAGAATAATCTTTTCCTTTCTTTTTCCTTTTTTCCCTCCTTCCCAAGTGGGGAAGAGACTGGGTTTGAGTTTTTACTTTCCCCACTCATTACAATTCCTTAACCAAACATTAAAATTGGATTCCTTGTTTTCCTAGCTCATAAGACTCAGGCAAGAGGAAGAGGGATATATTATTTCATTACATTATCTCTACCACACGACTACATCAAATCTGCATTAAATTTACAATAGCTTTTTCATAGGCAATAGGATGAGCTTACATATTTTCCTTCTTTTTTTTTCATTTCTTTTATTCCCTTTCATCCTTTAGGCCCTCACGTTAATAATTTAATAACAAACGCCCACAGAAATGACCAAACCTTTTTCCCATACCTTTTTATTACACCTTATACTGAACTACCACAACTCTTTCATTCACATTTTCACCACTTTNCGACTACATCAAATCTGCATTAAATTTACAATAGCTTTTTCATAGGCAATAGGATGAGCTTACATATTTTCCTTTTTTTTTTTTTTTCATTTCTTTTATTCCCTTTCATCCTTTAGGCCCTCACGTTAATAATTTAATAACAAACGCCCACAGAAATGACCAAACCTTTTTCCCATACCTTTTTATTACACCTTATACTGAACTACCACAACTCTTTCATTCACATTTTCACCACTTTGAAGGTACAGTATGTTCCACATTAAAGTTTACTGTGCTTTCTTCGCCTTTCCCTAAAAATGACCAAGGTGACTTAATGCACGCGTAGAATCAAAAAGTAGAGTGAACTTAGCCAACATGCAACAAATTGACAACAGCTGATAAAGGGTGTCCGGGAAGTAGAGGCACAAATTTTAAACTGAGATTGTAAATCAACCAATAAGTATACTGGAATGAAAATTTGTCACAACTATTAACTAACATATACCGTTATGTCAAAGGTCACACATCGCCCTGCTGACTTTTTTGAATCCGATTCCTCGATGGTTCTAGTAGACATGTCCCATTACCTCTTTTCCTACTCCTTAAGGTGCTTCTTTGGAAATTTTGTTCCAAATCAGCTTGAAACCTTGGATGGTTTTTGGTTGTTTAGCTATCTGACAGTACTAGTTTTTGCAAATAGACCAAATCCTTCAATTCCTCTTGCCTGTGTCTTGTTTAAGAGGCTTAGAAATTTTGGTACAAAATAGACAATTTTCTGACTTAGAATGTCTACATCAGTAGTAGCGACAAGTGANCATTACCTCTTTTCCTACTCCTTAAGGTGCTTCTTTGGAAATTTTGTTCCAAATCAGCTTGAAACCTTGGATGGGTTTTGGTTGTTTAGCTATCTGACAGTACTAGTTTTTGCAAATAGACCAAATCCTTCAGTTCCTCTTGCCTGTGTCTTGTTTAAGGGGCTTAGAAATTTTGGTACAAAATAGACAATTTTCTGACTTAGAATGTCTACATCAGTAGTAGCGACAAGTGANGGGCTTAGAAATTTTGGTACAAAATAGACAATTTTCTGACTTAGAATGTCTACATCAGTAGTAGCGACAAGTGAACGTGCCTGATCAAGAAAAAATAAAACATGTTCTAATTCGTGATGCTTGTGTATAAAAGGAAGTAATCGTTGCTTCAGCCACTCTCGACAGTAGATTTTTTAGTTCATGGCCCCTTCCGAAACAAATTACTCAGACACTTTCTCAATTTCGTCAATCTCCATCCAAACAAGATATTTTCTGCTGAATTTGATGATTTAGGTAATTATTTTTTATAATCCGACTCAGAATGATCCAAGGCATTCACTCATTTTGTGCCCGGCAAATGGAAGTGGTCAAATGTAACGTAATTTTTTTCATCCGTGACGAGGAATTTCTTTCGCGCAATTTTNCCCGGCAAATGGAAGTGGTCAAATGTAACGTAATTTTTTTCATCCGTGACGAGGAATTTCTTTCGCGCAATTTTTAAACTTTTTCTAAGGCTGGTCATCGCTCGCTGCTCCTTATCCTTGACATATTTCGGAGACTGTTTCATGGTCTNTAAACTTTTTCTAAGGCTGGTCATCGCTCGCTGCTCCTTATCCTTGACATATTTCGGAGACTGTTTCATGGTCTTAGCCTTAATCCCCAGCTTGTATAATTTGATATCCGACTTGGTAGACCTCGTAAAATTGACTAGTTTAGCTGCAGTGTGGACAGGTGTGTTGGAGTGACGATGGATGACTTTCTCCACTTTCTTCAATTCATCTGGTGATAATTTCTCGGGTCGACGGCTAGGTAGAGGTTCAAAATTTGTCTAAATAGAAGCCTAATACCTCTTAAAAATATCATAAAATATTAGTTTGCTCATACACTCTGCGACAAAATTTTGGATGGTGATGTTCTTGTCATTAATTGCAAAATTTTCGTAGTAGTAAAAAATTTCTGCAGAAAATATCNAATTTTGGATGGTGATGTTCTTGTCATTAATTGCAAAATTTTCGTAGTAGTAAAAAATTTCTGCAGAAAATATCACCATTTTTTCTATACATTTTCGTAAATCCAAGTCACCACAAACAAGACTTTACTTTTATGTACCAAATGCGATTCTGATTCTATTTCTTATTTTTAGAAGACAGATTTAATTTCAGGCGACATTNAATTTTGGATGGTGATGTTCTTGTCATTAATTGCAAAATTTTCGTAGTAGTAAAAAATTTCTGCAGAAAATATCTCACCATTTTTTCTATACATTTTCGTAAATCCAAGTCACCACAAACAAGACTTTTATGTACCAAATGCGATTCTGATTCTATTTCTTATTTTTAGAAGACAGATTTAATTTCAGGCGACATTCTCATACCATTATCAAAGTTGTGCCTCTACTTCTCGGACATCCTTTAATTTAAGGGAGAGGGTTGGACAATCAGTATTTATTTCATGTAATCACTAGGTCAACCATTGATTAATTGAACTATAATGATAATTATATTGACCAGGATTTGGATTAACCCCAAAACTTAATAAGATCTAGAAAATAACTCACCGAAGGTTAGTTTTCATAATTTTTTTATAATGAATTTAATTAATTTTCGACTCTAAAGATTAGGTTATTAATGTAAGTTTTCCTTTAGAACTCACCACTGCAGATTAAGAGGACGTGATGGACCATCACTATCCTTGGCTAAGAATAAAGTTTATAACCTGAATTGAAATGTCCACAACTCAGCACTAATTTTTAAAAAGGTTGCACTTTTATGTAAACTTGTTCTCACCCAAGGACCGTGATACATAAACTGCAGTGCTCAGTTCTGAATATAAGGAATTTCACGAATACACTAATCCTCAGAGCCCAGAACAAATTAAATTCATTATCAGAAATTTATGAAAACGACCTTAGGTGAGTTATTTTCAAGATCTTATTAAGTTTTGAGGTTAATTCGAATCCTGTCCAATTTACTTATCACTATGATCAATCAATCAATGGTTGACCTAGTGATTACATGAAATAAATACTGATTGCCCAACCTGCTCCCTAACGTTTCAGCTGTTGTTAATTTTTTTGCATGTTGGCTAAGTTCCCTCCACTTTTTGATTCTACGTGCGTATTAAGTCATCTTGGTCAACTTTGGGAAAGGCGAAGAAAGCACAGTAAACTTTAATGTGGAACATACTGTATAGTCAATACACAAGTGTGGTGAGAAAACGAATATTATTAGGTGTGAATCTTGCAGACAAAAGTCTTCGAAGAAAATTTTTTTTTTAATTCTCAAATTTTTTATACTTAAGCCCCTCCTTTTCGGAATGTCTCAGCTTCAAACGATGGTAGCTAGGGTTTAATAATAAATATTTTTTTTTAATATTCACTATTGAGCCTATGGATACAAAATGAAGTTGGATGTGGGAAAAAGTAAAATATTTGAAAGTTGGGATTTGGAGGAGGGGATAAGGTAGTCAAAGTGAAAAGCTAACCTCATTTTATACAGAGAGTTCAACAAAAACCGTACAAAAGAAAAATGACTCTTCATTTTCACATTCCTATAGCCATCTAATGGATTCAAAACATCAGTTTGTCTAGAAAACTGAGCCGCATTAGAACTTCTAACCGATAAAATTTTTGATTCTGATTAGTCTATTTCTTTTGATTATTTTCAATTAGTTTATTGATGAAGTAATACCTAAGACTTTAAATATGAAAGGAAATGGGACAGAAGGGTAGGTAAGTACGACTTATGTTAACTTCAAAGCCACCTATCGGCTAAACCACTCATACCATTTGATTTCACCATGTTTAAACATTGTTCAAAATTCTATTCTGATTAAGTACTGAAAGTTTGAATAAAATTGTAGAGAACGGCTGTTTTCACTAATGTTAACTTCAGTGCCTCCTAAGGAACCAATAGAGTTATACGATTGGGTTGATGTAATGATAAAAATTGTGTCTCTTTAGTATATGTAGAAAAGGGTAGTATAGTTTTCGAAAATTCGACAAAACTACAATAAATTTGATCCCCTAAATGAGTTCATAATGAGTTCATAATGGAAGGTTAATTCCAATTTTTCAATTTAGCGATTTTTCGTAGTAATAATTTGATTTCAATTAATGTTAGAAGGGTTGATGAATGTTGTTATTTATTTTCTTTTGAGTTCTCCGTATGTGTGTAGTTGACATGAAGTAGTTGGTTAAAATGGCGTTAGGAAGGGATCCTTTTCTCGTCATTGTTTGATCCCAATAGAATTTCTATTCTTATTTAGTAAAAGTCAAGTGGTCTTTATCTACTTTATTAATTTTCAATTCCCGAGAAAATTGAATCGTCTTTTCCAGCTTTCTATATCATCCAGATCCCGTTTAAAATGAGTTCATCCGTAAGAATAATTGGAATCAACATAATTGGACAAGGAACCCTATGATTGAATTTTGACAAGAGTAGTTTCTTCCTCACTTCTACCAAGTATTTCTGTCTCTGAAGCATGAAACTCCACTTGACTTCATAAATTAACCAACTTGAAGAAGTTAGTCAGAAATAGACTATAAAAAACACTGGATTCTTGTACTTTTTTTTTTTTTTTTTTTTTTTTTTAAGAATTGATTAGGCTTCACTATGATTCGCTGTTGATTATATTTCAAATTTTCGACAATCTCCCTCCTTTAGGTATTGAATTATTACTTTTGATATCAAAATGAAGATGTCATAAATATAAAAATTCGACTAGCGGAAGTTTAGTAGAATCAAACCAAATAAGCGGATTGGTTGATAGAATGAGGAAGTTTTGAACCTAAACGGTTGAGGAGAGGACTTCAAAGGTTCGTTGATGTCTGAGGGGTCCTGATGACATCGGACGTAGATAACAATAGAAAATTTGAAATAGGAAAGTCTCATTATGACCACATTTTACACATGAGGAGTTGATGTTAGATCTAAATTCAAAAGATCATAGAAATACATATTTTTTTTATGAGAAAAAGGGTTAACAGAATCATATATAAAAATTCCTATCATCAATCCTTAACTCTCTATATTATTATTGTTTCCTTTTGTCTTTTTGTTACAAAAGTAACTCAAATGCTCTGATTCAAAATTATTTGAGTTGTTAAATCTATATTGCTATTATTTGATATTTTTTTTATTATAGTTCCGTTTGATATATATGAAATCATTAGAGAAAGAGAAAGCTTGTTAGTTTCTGAAACTTGTTACACCTCAGAGATCATAGAGAAATGATTTTCAGGGAGACAATTTAGAAAATTTCAATTAGAAAGACTCAAATTCTAGTACTGTGAGTCTTAATTAGTCTGTGAGTTTGAGTCTTTAAATTCATTTCATATCTAATTAAACTCTTCTTCACTCCTGTAGGTGTGGTTTAAAAACCGAAGAGCAAAATGGAGAAAACAGAAACGTGAGGAGGATGAGAGGAGACGAAGGTTACAACAAGATACATCAGGAATTCTTGACAAATCCAATGAGTCTGAACATCCTATGGGGTCAGGGTCAGGGTCAGGGTCAGGGTCAGGGTCACGGTATGAGTCAACTATAGGAAATCCTTCAATGACAATCCACCAACATCATCACCATCACCTCCAACACCATTCCCAACCATCACGTCAATTAACCCCACACTTACTAACTGAGAATTCTACGCAGAGATTATGCGCAAGTCCGAATAATATGAGTAATAGAAAAAGACGTCATAGTTCAGATTTTTCTGATGATCTCAGTGATTCTAATTAAATAGTGATAGTCATTTTAAATGTTTCATCATCATCATTGACGGAAGCGCTTAATGTTCATATTTTGATCGTTTAAAAATAATTTTTGTTGTTTAGATGTATAACCTGTAATAATTACAGCACAGGCAATTCCTTTTGTGAATATTTAATAATATAAGTTATAAAAGTAAAATAAAATTTAAAATGAATTAAAAATTATCAAAATTTAAATAACTATTATTTAAAATTATTTTGTTTTTTCAGTAGACACGAATTTACATAATGTGAAACAGTAATTTTATAACCGCTTGCACTAACTATTGAAAAATCTTATCGAGGTCAGTGGACTGCTGGAGTAAGCTGCCAATTTTTTTTATTCTTGGCCTTTGTTGTGAAATGACCTTTACTATCTAAACATTGTTCTCTTGACATGAAAATGAGAAAAGGATTATATAACATTAACATATTATTATTGTTGAAAGGAAAGCGGTGAGTCAACAATGGACTCCAAAAAAATATACTCAACAAAAATGTCAATTCACTGGTGTATAGTTTCCCTTAGTACGGTTAGTTCATTTGCACACATTCAGTTAGATCCCGAAGAAATAAGACCACACGAGTGGGTTGAGAGAGGGTTAAGGAAAACAATAGAATTGAAAAGCGTAAATTGATTTGTGATTTCATCTGTTTTTTTTAAAGATTGGCTTTGTCATCCCCAACAGCAGGCTTTTGAAAATTGAAGTGTGAAGTACCAAGGGCCACTTATAAAGTGTGATTTTTTGAGTAGGCGTCCAGGAAGCCAAAGTGCCCTTTCCCTTTCAATAATAACACTAAAAGTGGTTAAGGATGAAATTAGAGTGTTAACGGGCTTGAAAACAATTGACTTTTTGAATAACTGAAATTCAATATTATTATCTCTGTCTGTTGTTGAAATAAATCATTGTTTCTGGCATATCTGATTTCTAATCCAGTAAATATGTACTCGGCGCAGGCGCTCAAGTGGACTAAAGAAATTATTTGTTTAAAAATTAAACACTACTAACTGGAAAATAATGTTTTTGAAATAGGACGAGCTTTTGAGCAAGAATTCAAGAGCAAACATCCACCGGTCAAGTACGACAAATCATTTTTTATTTAATGCCAACCTAGGGAGTGTCGATGACACATTTTCTCATTGTTTCATTCGGGTTAAGCAGTATGTTGTAGTTACCTATCTGGATAGGTGTCATTCCTTAAACTAGACTAACAATCTAGCACGTACAAGAGTTGTTTCTCTTGGTTTTCAGTTCTTACACACTTTGACTAGGCCTGGAGCCAGATTGCTCGTATCATCGTGATTAGGAGTCTGGACCCATGTCATAATGCAAAAATGTTGGTAAGGTTTTTCCAGCAGAGTAAGATAAATGTCAACAGATCATCCATTTTCAAAATATGCGCATTACTACAACCACGCTACCGCCCATCTGAAAGGGTTGGTTTAAAAGTACGCGTAAAATGAGCGGGTTCTGGTTCGAGGCAGCAGAAATACGGAAAAGCATGTCTACGGGAATTTCATAACCCTACCCTCTTAACAGGGACAAACCAATAAGTCAAATAAACCTCAAAAATAAAAAATATATAAAATAATTTATTAAAACAGCCTATTGCATCAACAACAAATAGCACTATTCTCTGGATAACTTTCATTTTATCCCGAGAAAAAAAGTTGTCTTTAGTCCCGTCGAGGGATAAATATTTGTCGACTCGAGCTAGGTAAGTGGAGGAATACATCAACAGAAAAAATCTTTTTTCAAAATTTTGCGAAATTTGAGTCTTTTTAAAGGATTACTGTTACACTCATCTTGAGATAACTTATCCTCGATTGCTGCAACAGGCCGTAAGTAAATTGTTTAAAAAAATCGGATGACTCTTCATCAGTCAAAGTGTAATTTTTGAATTTCCATTTTGCAATTATTGTGATTATGTCATTAGTAGAAATTTGAATTGGTCTCTGTGAGTTTATTGTTCCACACCTGTTGAAATTTTACTTGGTAAATAGAGGTTAAGTATATCCGCCTGGCTTTTTAAAATGACAAAAAAAAATTCAGTCACTTCAACAGATGTTAGTAGATATACTACTCTGCTGTTGGGCTTTAGGATTTTTTTCTCGTCTCACCTAAAAAATTGTCATTTTTAAAAGCTATGGCTTAACGAAATCTGAATCTTTTGATACGGTAATTATAGGGTTAAGACAGAGTTTTCCAACTTTAAAGTCAATATGGCCGAAAGAAAGTCCCTATTTCCTCTTTTCTATGCTGTAGCTGTGAGACAAAATTGAGACTGAGCCCGACACTCGTAATTTTGTAAATCAGAAAACCTGTTTCTGTTGTTTTCTTCGTTGTGATTTGATCATTTTAGTTTTTGTTGCTTTTGATAGTATACACTGGAGTTCAGAATTTACTACGCATGGTGAAAGTTTTGATTGGTATTTGTGTGTAAAAATATTTTTTAATTAGAGTTGTGCACCGAATGGCAGAAGTATTTGTAAAGAAACTAACCTAACCGAAACCTTATTTGATTCTCGTAGTTTTACATCAATTTAATTCTTAATAAAGAAAATAGGTGTATAAAGAAAATACTAAACCAAGTTCGAGCCTTTTTTTTTGTTATAAAATTTCTCTGTTTAATGAAAATTTAGGGGTTTAATCACCCATAGTGGGGGCAAAACTTTTCTGTTTTTTTTTTTTGAAAATTTTTTCAAAAACACTTAGAAAATTTTCTTGCCCCCACCCATAAGTGCAATGTAAATTGACCTGACCTTTGACCTGACTTTTGATCTGAATGGGTCACCACAGACAAAATTGTTATTTGGAAAAGTTGTTCAAATTTTCATTCTGAGCAACTTTTGTGTAAGAATTGTTTTGGGTTATGGTGAAACCCAAAATCAAAATTTTGGACTTAGAAATAAATTTTCAAATTTTGTACTTGGAAAATTTTCGAAAAATGTTTAGAATCGCTTCTCAGAATGTTACGGCAAAAAAAAAATGAAAAAAAAACTTTTTTGAAAAAAATTTAGAAAAGTTTTGCCCTCACTATGGGTGATTCAACCATTTAGGATTGAATTTAGATAATTCAGTCTTTAGGTTAGACGTTGCTAAAAATAAATGCAAAAAATAGGTATTTCGCAATTAAATTTTGCAACAATTTTGGAATAAATTATTTACCAGTGCGATTTTCCTCCAAACTTGGTGAAAAGATACAATGAAGCCTTTTGTAGTTGAACTGCTGGAAGTTTTTAAATATTATATAATTCCAGAAAGACGACGAGTGCTTCAATCCAGAAATCAGAAATTGACATCCAGTAATTGAACAATAATAGCCACAATTCAAACTAAAACAGTCAAAATACCCT
>NIPM01000053.1:688536-797089 GCA_002738285.1 Holacanthella duospinosa | reverse complement strand
TATGTGTAATTGTAACCAGTTCGTTTTAAGTTATGATGGAGAAAGGTAAGCATTTCTCCGTGTACTGGAAGTAGTTTAATTACATTTTCAAACAGAACAATAAACGAGTGATATCATTTTATGAAATGAATGAAAACGTGTTTAAGTCGACCACGCTCAAATTGAAAATTTTAACCTTCGAAACTTCGATCGAAGACTTCGTCGAAGATTGCCAAGAAAATTCGAAGATCGAAGCGTCGATATTTCGAAGACTTCGGTCGAAGTCTTCGAGTTTTCGAAGTTTCGCAACACCTCTAGTTTTAATATTTCATTATTACTTGCTTCAACTTTATTTAATGAAATGACGAGTAGGATTAATTTGCCCTATTCGCTTAAACTCTGGAGTATGTAAACTAATGTAGCTGCCAACTGGATACGCAATCTATTGCGAATATCGGAATTTACAATTCCAAACAAGGATAATATTCTCTCCAACTCCGCAGAAGAAAAGGAGGTTCTAAAAATGGAAACCATGAATTTTTCCGGCTGTCGTGTGGGCTATTTTAGTTAATTTTTGTTTAAAACAGTGTTTAAAAAAAACAGACTGTTTAAAACAAGTTTTAAACAGTGTTTTAAACACACCTGCTTTTTTTGCCACAACACTGATTTTAATTATCTCGAATACAGATTTAAATATAATAGGGATACTGTGAATACCATTATTCGAACAAAATTGAATAACGAAGCGACTTCGGAACATCGCCGAATAAGAAATATTTCATCGTCAACAATATACAATTCGGTGCAAGATCTTAGAGACAGGGTTCCTTTTGCAAATAATTCTTAAGGTCATTTGTCATGCCATTTTTTAATTTTATCAATTTAGTTGAATTTACAACCCGAAAATTTGGCGAGCTAGCTCACGAATTTTTCCCGTTACTCGAGAGAGCCAATGCTCCAGTTCAGCTCGGCTCTCGACTCCTCCATTTATAAACGAGTTGAAATATAGCAGCTCAACGCGGCTCAAACTCGGCTCGCTCGTTTAGCTCACGCACTGGCTCGGCTCATTTGTAAGCCTAGTTATTCCTATGGAAAAACCAACCAAACAACGAAAAATGTTTGCACCACTATCGATTGGGTTATGTTATACGAAGTGTTGGACGGGACAGTATGTGGTATATTTGCGAAAAGCGAAAAGTATGTAAATATATACTTAAAACTGCTGGATATAAAAAATTATGTGGTCTCAAACTTGGATCGGTGATGTCAATTTTGTTCAGATATAAACTTTTAGACTCACGTTGAAGCAAGAAAAATATGTGAATATGTGAAAATCCGCTCCTTACTTCGAAGTCGATTTGGCACCGGAAAACCTTGAGTATTTTGTGTCTCGAATCCCAACATCAGTCAGTTAATTGGTTTGACTTGTAGGGTCAATAAAAAAAAACATATGAGTGACTTGCATAGACCCTACGTCAGTTACTCCACTCCAACACCCGTGAGTGGCATTCTACAGGCTTCTTTGTTCGGTAAAAGAAGACTCATTATTTTCGGAAGCACTTTTTTTCAGTATCAAATAAGAATCCGATTCAGTTGGATTAACCAGACAGTCCTGTTTAGAATCCGAAAGGAATCTAAATACTACCTGATTTTATCGGATTATAATTCGGTCCGACGGAATGCCACATTGAGGAATTTGATAATTTTAGTTACCCACGATCCATTGCTCTCAATACTTCACCAGTTTTCCTTTGAAGATGCCAGCGAAGACTCAAGTTGTGCAGATGTTCAAAGAAGTTCACCTCAACTTCCCGCGTTGTATACTGTTGAACTGGGATCCAGAGGATAGTCCTGATAATATTAACAATGCCACTTTGACCAGCTCCGCCACCCTGAACGACTTTTAGCACCACATAGATGAGAATGTAGTCCCAACGGAATGCAAAATGAAGTGCTGAAAATCCTAAAGCATAGATTTGATCTCCATATGTGACTGAAGAATTTGTTGATATTGTCATACTGTCAACTAAAACGGGAAGCAAAAGCGAAAAATTTTTTTTGTTCATTATATAACATGTTCATCTTAATCTTACCTATTTTCTTACTGTACAACGGAACAAATACATTTGTGACACGCCCGACTATCAACATCATGAAGCAGATGAGTACATGAACCTGTAGTTTTACGCTTTTAGTTGGCCAAATGAAGGGCCCAAGCATTTTGATCTTTTTCACAATGTTTCGGAATGGAGAACCAGTTCTTTGCATTCCGTTTCCAGATTCATCGTCCGAAGGTAGTGGAACAAACCTGTCCGAGTTTTGGACAGATGGAATCCCAGGTGCCTTGAGTCCCAGCAAAAATATTGTCCCTGTCACACAATATTCAAAGACAAACAATGTCAGCTGAATAATATCCGTGGATGTCCGGAGACGAAAGAACCAATCCGTGCCATGAATGTTAAGGAAATACATATTCTCAGTTGCAAAAATCCATGTCCAGAAAATAAGAAGAACAAGTCCGTGTCCCTTTCTTGGAACCGTCGGAAGCATGTAGTTCCTCTCTTTAAGAATTAAAGCACTAACGACTGTCCAGCAGACGATACCAGATATGAGATGCAGAATCATATACCCATAGATTACGCCAGGTTGCAAAACAGCAAACTCCAAGATGAAGCGTACAATCGCCACTATAGGCATTATTCCATTGAGAACCATCTAGAAATGAAAAAGTCATCGAATCTTATTATTTAAATAGTATAGTATACTAATAAATTAAGTTAACCTGCATGCCGAAAAGTTGAGAATATGGAAGAACATAAAATTCAACAGTTGATGCATATTTCCTGTAAAACCAGGATTGAATCGTCCCAAAAACCAAGATGAAGCTGAGGCTGACTCCCGATACTACAGTATCCATGAAGCATTGAGAGAATGCATGATGCACCCATATCTTGCTAATTGTTATGTTAGGTGGGCAAAATTGTTCGATATCCCAGCTCATGTTGGTTGAACTAGATAGTTCAATAGAGAAAGCATTCACAGTTCCTTGAAATCTAAGAGTAAAAAACGAAGTTGAATTATTCAAGATGGTGAGATTTAGTCAAATCTAGTATTTGCCTTGTTTGCATCGACGCTGTATTGGCAATGACATAAAGCTTGAAAGGCTGTTTAGACGATGTAGTGACCAAATAAATCTAAAGAGATTCCATTGGTACATTTCCATACATTTGAGGCTGGTCGAAATATAATTTTTTTTTAAGTTCTTTTTTGTTTTTGCATTTCTCCACAGCATGACATCTAAAGACGTTTGAGACAAGTTTTTGTTTTTTCCAAAAAAAAAAATTTCAAAAACAAACGTCTTCAACTGTCATGATTCGTGGAGAGATGCAAAAGTCCAGAAAAATTACTTTTGTTTTAGAAACTTAGAAATTTTTCGACCAGCCCCACGGGTATAACTCCAATGTTCTAGGAAACTTTATTTTAGCCCGTCTGATATCACCCAATACACGGTTGTTGGGTTGCTAAGCAGGGTTGGGTTTAATCTGATTCATCACAAACTTCGGATCTTTCCGAGTTTGACCTTTCTGACCCAAATTCTAGTTTGATACTATCTACATATTTTTACATATTTTCGGCGCCACATATTTACATAAATATTACTAGCATGGCAAATAATTTTCATGATTTTGACGATGTTAGGATACAATTCAAAAATTTCAGCAAGGAATCAGCGTGACTAGNGGCAAATAATTTTCATGATTTTGACGATGTTAGGATACAATTCAAAAATTTCAGCAAGGAATCAGCGTGACTAGGAATCGACTATGAGAGCAACTCAGAAATTGGTTGGGTGTGCGTCCTCCTGAATCGGTCCAACAAATTCCTGCGATGTGGATAGGTTGAAATTCTGAATACGATATTCATAGCAGTTTGCGAAGCTTTATTATTCTTACCAAGAAACGTGCACGTCTAACAGGTTCCTCCATTTATTTTCTTGGGGCAAAGTGTTTCTTTCGGGAAATTTTTTTTTTTACAAAATGTTGAAAAGTAGGCAAAAATTCAAAAACATTAAACACTGGACTGGACCATAAAGTCAAATATTATTAATTTATTGGAAAGCAAATAATCGAATAGAATTCTGAAACTGTAGACTCCTTATTGTAGGAAATATCATGGTCGAAAAGTAATTTTTGTACTTCTAAATAATGTTCCGAACTGTGTTTTGCTACACAAAATGAAATAATTATGTTCTGTTGTAAATTCTGATAGTTTTGACAAAAATAGAATGTTTTTTTTTNTGCTACACAAAATGAAATAATTATGTTCTGTTGTAAATTCTGATAGTTTTGACAAAAATAGAATGTTTTTTTTTGTGCCATAAGTTCAAATTCTAATTTGGCACATATTTCAAGGATTTAGGTTACATATTTATGTACATAAATCGATATTTTTAACGACATAAAATCCGAGCCTTACCTCTTAGCTGCTTAGATAATAACTTATAGCATCCATTACATCTTAGCAACAGAGCTGCTAACATGAAGTGTATCCTTCCTAATTAGTAATACTTGGTAGCAGACGTTATCTGATAAGTTGAAATTCTCGCTATTTCAGATACACCTCCGTGNTCTAATTAGTAATACTTGGTAGCAGACGTTATCTGATAAGTTGAAATTCTCGCTATTTCAGATACACCTCCGTGTCTACGTGATCCCGTAGTTACGTGAATGAATGCACTATAAATTCTAACCCATCACTTACTTTTAGCTACTTGGTTTTAAGATAATTCACCTTTAGTAAATGGATGAATCCTTGCAGTCGCGAATAATCCAGAAGCGAGAGAATGTTAATGAGAGGTTGCGTGCTAATATTTTTCTAAGAAATCGGGTTTGATAAACTATACCTACGTTAAGTACAACTTCAACACNAATTCTGATAGTTTTGACAAAAATAGAATGTTTTTTTTTTGTGCCATAAGTTCAAATTCTAATTTGGCACATATTTCAAGGATTTATTTATGTACATAAATCGATATTTTTAACGACATAAAATCCGAGCCTTACCTCTTAGCTGCTTAGATAATAACTTATTAGCATCCATTACATCTTAGCAACAGAGCTGCTAACATGAAGTGTATCCTTTCTAATTAGTAATACTTGGTAGCAGACGTTATCTGATAAGTTGAAATTCTCGCTATTTCAGATACACCTCCGTGTCTACGTGATCCCGTAGTTACGTGAATGAATGCACTATAAATTCTAACCCATCACTTACTTTTAGCTACTTGGTTTTAAGATAATTCACCTTTAGTAAATGGATGAATCCTTGCAGTCGCGAATAATCCAGAAGCGAGAGAATGTTAATGAGAGGTTGCGTGCTAATATTTTTCTAAGAAATCGGGTTTGATAAACTATACCTACGTTAAGTACAACTTCAACACCTTATCAAATAGACAATGTCAATTGTCAAATACTGACAATACAAACTTTCAACTTCGTTCAAGTGTCTCTTCACAATACCACCATCAGTAAGGTTCAAGACGGTGTGGATGACGTCCCTCGAAAGCGGCACTACGACGTTCCGGGACGTCATGTATGCGGTCCGAGGGAGTAGTCGATCGCAGATTCTGGTTAGGGGTTAGGACAGCATATCTGACGTCCACACTGTTGCCGTTTTTTGAAACCAATAACACCTAACATTATAATTATATGTATTGAGACTGCTAAAAACCTAACAAGCAATAATTAATTGTTTTCAAGGAATGGATGACATGAGAAAATTCTAAATTAGAATACCGTGTATTAATATAATCCGTTTCATACTAATAAGTCGTTGTGAAATGTTTAACCTTGAACAGAAAAGTTCCGAACGATTTTTCAACTTAGATAAACCTCAGATGTTACGACAGTTATGCTGAAAATTAAATATTACTAACAAAAAACTAATCTATAATGCTTGTTTACCAAATAAAGGTACTTTCACGTTTCATAACACGTTAAAGTTACTTTCATTTAACACAGTGTTGCCTATGTGCGGACGTCATGTATACCGCCCTGGCGTCATCTATAACAACCTGGGATGTTACATGACATCCCATTTTTATTTTTGCAATAACTTGTGAAGCATTGTTAAATTTTTAATTTCAAAGTTTGTTTCCAAACAGACTGTAAAAATGAGTTAATTTTAGCGTATATAAATATATATGTCCCTTTGGCTTAATAGCGACAGAAAATCAAAATCCAATGACCTATATGTCAAAACCGAAGAGCTTTCAAGTCTAATGCTAACTATGTGTAGTAGATAATGTTATGNGTCCAATGACCTATATGTCAAAACCGAAGAGCTTTCAAGTCTAATGCTAACTATGTGTAGTAGATAATGTTATGAAGAATCCAATAAATAAAATACAACGTAAAAGTTAGTTGGCAGAGGACTTGCAAATTTTTTTNGAGGTTGCGTGCTAATATTTTTCTAAGAAATCGGGTTTGATAAACTATACCTACGTTAAGTACAACTTCAACACATTATCAAATTGACAATGTCAATTGTCAAATACTGACAATACAAACTTTCAACTTCGTTCAAGTGTTTCTTCACAATACCACCATCAGTAAGNGACAATGTCAATTGTCAAATACTGACAATACAAACTTTCAACTTCGTTCAAGTGTTTCTTCACAATACCACCATCAGTAAGGTTCAAGACGGTGTGGATGACGTCCCTCGAAAGCGGCACTACGACGTTCCGGGACGTCATGTATGCGGTCCGAGGGAGTAGTCGATCGCAGATTCTGGTTAGGGGTTAGGACAGCATATCTGACGTCCACACTGTTGCCGTTTATTGAAACCAATAACACCTAACATTATAATTATATGTATTGAGACTGCTAAAAACCTAACAAGCAATAATTAATTGTTTTCAAGGAATGGATGACATGAGAAAATTTAAATTAAAATAGCGTGTATTAATATAATCGGTTTCATACTAATAAGTCGTTGTGAAATGTTTAACCTTGAACAGAAAAGTTCCGAACGATTTTTCAACTTTTAGATAAACCTCAGATGTTACGACAGTTATGCTGAAAATTAAATATTACTAACAAAAAACTAATCTATAATGCTTGTTTACCAAATAAAGTTACTTTCACGTTTCATAACACGTTAAAGTTACTTTCATTTAACACAGTGTTGCCTATGTGCGGACGTCATGTATACCGCCCTGGCGTCATCTATAACAACCTGGGATGTTACATGACATCCCATTTTTATTTTTGCAATAACTTGTGAAGCATTGTTAAATTTTTAATTTCAAAGTTTGTTTCCAAACAGACTGTAAAAATGAGTTAATTTCAGCGTATATAAATATATATGTCCCTTTGGCTTAATAGCGACAGAAAATCAAAGTCCAATGACCTATATGTCAAAACCGAAGAGCTTTCAAGTCTAATGCTAACTATGTGTAGTAGATAATGTTATGAAGAATCCAATAAATAAAATACAACGTAAAAGTTAGTTGGCAGAGGACTTGCAAATTTTTTTTGGAAAAAGTGACGTCCCGACGTCAAAGTTTCTTCGGATTTTAAAAACTACGTCCCTGTAGGTCATAAGTGCCGCTTTGAAACATGACGTCCCGGGACGTCATCCGTACTGTCCTGTTCCTTACTGACCAGCGATATCGACTGGAATTTATATTTTTTTTTNCGTCCCGGGACGTCATCCGTACTGTCCTGTTCCTTACTGACCAGCGATATCGACTGGAATTTATATTTTTTTTTTCCACTTTTTGAATCCTTTTTCCGCCAGTTGAGGGTTAATTTATGTTTCCAAAACACCCACCTCGNCGTCCCGGGACGTCATCCGTACTGTCCTGTTCCTTACTGACCAGCGATATCGACTGGAATTTATATTTTTTTTTCCACTTTTTGAATCCTTTTTCCGCCACAACTCCCAATTAAATACAAAGGTTTTGTGGGTGGAGCTCTGCTATGCATAGTTGGGAAAATCGTGCAGAAGCAATTGCGAGGATGGAAAATGAGATTTGCATGTTTTAATTGACTCAATACTCGGTCAAGCCTTACTCTTAGGTCGCAATAAATTATTGAATTAATTATCGATAAAATAAACAGTGTCTAACGGACAAAAGGAACATAAAATCAACCTCTCATCGTTGCAGTGGCCACGAAAAATTTCCAAGTTTTCTATCATTATATTCCCCATTTCGGATTTTTTCTCAAGCTTTTCTCCATAACCATATGTACAAAATACTTTTTCTAAGTACAAAATTTTTTGCATGTCATATATGACCGATAAAATGACCTATACAAAAGTTGTTCAAGATGTTAAACTGACTTACTTTTCTCTGTGACATTATTCTCTGTCATGACCCTTTGAGGTCGTTGGTTATAGTCAGACCCCGGGGGGTCTCCTGTAAGCGACTAAATGACCTATATAAAAATTCAGCGTGATAAATTGAGTAACTTTCTCCTGTAACATTTTTCCGTGATGACCTCTTGAGGTCATCGGTCAAGGTCAAACCCCTGGTTTCTCTTAATCGATGAAATGATCCATACAAAAGTTGTTCAGCATGTTAAACTGAGTTATTTTTGTCTGTGACATTATNTCTTAATCGATGAAATGATCCATACAAAAGTTGTTCAGCATGTTAAACTGAGTTATTTTTGTCTGTGACATTATTATCTGTCATGTTCCTTTGAGGTCATAGGTCAAGGTCAGATCTCGGGGGTCTCCCGTAAGCGACGAAATGACCTATACAAAACTTGTTCAGCGTGCTAAATTGAGTAACTTTCCACTGACACATATTTTTCCGTGCAGACCTTTTGAGATTATAGGTCAAAGTCAGGCGACGAAATGNAGTAACTTTCCACTGACACATATTTTTCCGTGCAGACCTTTTGAGATTATAGGTCAAAGTCAGGCGACGAAATGTCCTTTAAAAAAGTTGTCAGCATGTTAAACTGTAAACACGTAAAGTAACTTTACATTATGATGTTTTTGTCTATGATGACTCCTTGAGGTGACAGGTAAAGGTCACATCCTAATTGCCTCGTAATAGGAAAATAACCTCTTCGAATATTGTTGAGAATGTCAAANAGTAACTTTCCACTGACACATATTTTTCCGTGCAGACCTTTTGAGATTATAGGTCAAAGTCAGGCGACGAAATGCCCTTTAAAAAAGTTGTCAGCATGTTAAACTGTAAACACGTAAAGTAACTTTACATTATGATGTTTTTGTCTATGATGACTCCTTGAGGTCACAGGTAAAGGTCACATCCTAATTGCCTCGTAATAGGAAAATAACCTCTTCGAATATTGTTGAGAATGTCAAACTGCGTAACTTTTTTATACGAAATTTCTCTCTTTGGTAACGCCTTGAGGTCGGGTCAAGTTCAGCATCCAGATTTTCTCATAAACAATATTAACTCTACAATGTCATTATCAAACGGAGTAACTTGTTTCTGTGAAATCGTTGGTTTTACTTATTTTATTTTGCCATGATATGATCTAATTTTGCGTGCGGATTTAAAACTAGACGAGAGAGGTTCGACTTGCCTGCGTCATCATCAGTATGGAGGCTTCATCCATATACCTCAAACATTTAAAGTATTGTATTAGGGCTGTTTTCATTTAAAAATTAAAAATTTAAAAATTTAATTTAAACACCAAAATTTAAAAATTTGCCTATATCGCTTTCTGTCACCTTCGCTTTATATCACCAAAAATTTTGCTCCGTTGGGGATGACATTAACGAATTCCACTGTATATAGATTAGATAGTATTATATAGATAATAATTATATGAAATAATTATATGATAGATGATTTTCTGTAGCAACATGGTGATTAGAAATATGATTCCCGCAACATGAATATCATATTATCGGGAGCAGAACTCAATATCTATAAAGTTTATTAATTAAATGTTATAAATGCATTGCTACACAGCTTCCAATAAACACAGACATTTATTTCGAATAATTACCGCTAAGCTAAGGGAGTTGAATTGCAACCATCCAATACTTACTAGGGGTCTACCAATAGCGTGCATGGATTTGCGTGAGATTGTGTAAGGTTCCCCTTTTACGTGAAATTGTGTGTTTGTGTAAAAACCGAGAGAGATTTTACGAAAATGTATCCTCTCTCATTGGTTAGAGTCACTAAGCCCATCCAACTTGAGTGAGATTGTGTAAAAAAGTAACCTTACACCATCTCACGCAAATCCACGCACGCTATTGGTAGACCCCTACTATTTTAATAATTTAAATGCTTTAGTATATCGCAGCCGCAAGCTTAAACATATTTCTTTGAAATTCTTACCGCTAACCAAGTATCGACTTACCAGGAGCGGAATTTCAAACTTCAATAATTTACTATTCTAATGATATTGTAAAGGTTTAGCTTACCTTTACCACTAAACCGCTCACCAATTGATCAGTCCTCAATCAATAACATTCTTATTTTAAATTCTCCCCGGAAATGGTGGAAGCCGGAGCTCGAACCGAAACTAATTTAGCTCCTATATTAGTTTCAAATCTTCCGTCATCACAACCAACATTCAGCGGTATAGTGAAACGTATTGAATTTACAATTACGATGGCATGGGAATTTTTCTAACAAAAAATTAACAAAAATTTGGTCTTCCTTGGTTCAGCACTTTAGTGTGTGCCCAAACAAAGATGATTTAATCTGATTTTTTTTACTCTCATTCCCTCCATGCCATCGTAATGCAAAGTGCATCACCATGTGAATAAATCTTTGATTCAGTTTACTAGCCTTTGTCTCTCCCATCTGGATGGTGACCAAAGGTCCTTCTAGTTTATCAGCTTCATAATGAAACAAATATTACCTCAGAGTATTGAACCCTTAGTTACGGCTATTAAGATAGAGGAGCCAAAAAATTTTTATGGTTTCGCTGCGAAGGTAATTTTCAATTTTACATAATTTATTTAAAGTTTTCAATTGTTAGTTTTAGTTTATTGTATAAGACATTACTTACCGGTGCTGAGATCTGCCTGAATNCTTCATAATGAAACAAATATTACCTCAGAGTATTGAACCCTTAGTTACGGCTATTAAGATAGAGGAGCCAAAAATTTTTTATGGTTTCGCTGCGAAGGTAATTTTCAATTTTACATAATTTATTTAATGTCCATTTTTTCTAATTTATTTTTAAGAAAAGTTAGTATCGCATAAGTTAATCATATACATTACATTCCATTGAAAAGAGTATTTTTAGAATTCTGGTGCCTAACAGAGAGTTGTTAGTTGTTGAGAGAGTTGCTTGTGTGTTTTCGTCCATTGTTTGGTGAGGTGATGAATACGAATTTTAGCATATTTTCTGATGATTAATTTCCTTAAAACAATAACGTGGCCAATAATTTGAGTGGAGTTGATTGAAGTTCGTTTGTATAGATAAGCACTTCTCTGTGTAGCTGTCAACGACAAATTGTAATTTTAATTTTTCAATTTTTTGGCGGCTATGTTACGCACAACGGTTTCAGTAAGCTTGCAAATAGGTATAAAATTTCTAGACGGGATGACCAATCTACCATTCTGTTTCACTTGAATCAATTGGATGTCTGGAAAAGTTGGATAGTCAGAATGCTCCAGAAGATGCCATTTGCATACTGCACAATGAACCTTCTTCTAAAGTTTCAAACAAATTGATCCCGAAATATAGGTCGTTACGTTTTGTGTAAACAGCGAAAGAGAAATTAAGCAAAAAGTTACGCTAACTAAAAAGCTAACTAACGTCTTATTAATTGCTCCAATTAGCTGAGCTATGTTTGGATTGTTATTAAAGCCACAGCAAGATTTCAAGATCGAAAAATAAATTTCCAAATGGTCTTGGTTTAACTTGTAAGAAAGGAGATACTTCATGGAAGGATTAGGAACATAAACAAATTTTTTCAAAATGAGCTCGATTGAATTTAAAGCAATGAAAAATCCTAAGGGTAAAGTTTTGAGTCGTGTATTTAGAATTCGGGCCTCTTGAACGGTCATGCCAGTTTGATTCTTATTTGATATTAGGGAGATTGAAATTCTAGGTCCCCGACCTAAACCTGGACCTAATTTTGAAATTGGTATCCAATTTGACCACGTGACACGACTTTCTCTTTGGGTTTAAGTTTACGTTCTCCTCCAGCACCTAATTCTCGACCTAATTTGCTCTCTTTTTAAGTCCTGAATTAGGTCCTAGAATTATTCGACTTTTTTCATTAAAATTAACTTAATTTTAGTTTTTAATTGTTAAAAGTAGTTACTCACAGCACTACTAAACATCATTCCATCAATCCCAGTGCTGTACCGGCATCAGCTGTTGGAAAATTGTGCGATTTTCGTAAGTCGTCTAAAATACTAAATTTAATACTACTCGTTTAAATGCCATGGTCAAGATACCCGATACTGAACCCCAACACCTGGCACTAAAATTCGACTTTTGGGAATCAGAAAGAAAATGTTACACTGCAGTTCCCTTNATATCAAAATTGTAAATGTTAAACTAATAAATATTTTATTGTATTACAATATAAGGTAGGCCTACGCAAATAATAGGAGCGTATAAGATTTTCCACTGAAAAAGTTTACAAATTCAATAACGCTAAGCGTTCACATAGAGAAAGTTTTCTCATCATTCGCACACCATATTGAATAGAGGAATGAGATTGGGGGTTCAACTCAATTAAATTTTTTCTGCATGCATTTTGCAGTTAAGACTTTCTTCATGTGTACTAAATTTTGCCCTCCAGATAGTAGTATGTCTTAAAGTATTCATTGCGTAATTCAATAAAGCATTCATACGTTATAGCATTCAATATAGCATTCAATATAGCATTCATAATAAAGCATTCATAGGTTCCAGCAAGGGTGCTATGAGGTATTAATCTAAAATAGCTATAATAAGGTTAGCCAATAACATTTTTTTTTTTCAAAATTAAATTTTTTGAAAAAAAACCAATCAACAAACTTCAAACAAATAATCTAAAAANCTGCGTTCCAAATTTTGTGAGTTCAATGGACCATGGTACTACGTTTAGCCTTTTGAGAATTTTTAGTTTTTTTATTGGTCATGTATTGTTGACCTTTAGTAACAGGGAGCTCTTAACTTTGTGATTGGGACTTCCTTCTTGATATTTAATTTAACACTCCAATGAGTCAAAAATTTAACTAGTATGTCAAGCTAAAACGAAAAATTACAAATATTCAAAAGCCCAAACCTACCTAACCTATGAAGCAATCTATATTGTCAACAAAGAAATTACAAAAATAACAGAGTATAAGCAGCCGCACCGTGTTATTAATAAAGAAAGACGGTTTGGCACTTTATTAACGATTAGTGTCTACCAGGCCAGAGAATAAGAACTCCTACCCCAGACTGTTCACTTTGTTCGTTGTTGTTGGTGCTGCTGTTATGCTGGGTGGGAAAAGCAGTGAGAAAANCAGAGTATAAGCAGCCGCACCGTGTTATTAATAAAGAAAGACGATTTGGCACTTTATTAACGATTAGTGTCTACCAGGCCAGAGAATAAGAACTCTTACCCCAGACTGTTCACTTTGNTATTAATAAAGAAAGACGGTTTGGCACTTTATTAACGATTAGTGTCTACCAGGCCAGAGAATAAGAACTCTTACACCAGACTGTTCACTTTGTTCGTTGTTGTTGGTGCTGCTGTTATGCTGGGTGGGAAAAGCAGTGAGAAAAATATAAATGGCCACAAAATCAACAAATTGACAACTATAAGTTAGACCAGTCGAAATCGAAATCGAAATCACCTTTCAAAGCGAAATCGAAATCGAAATTAAATTCTCGTACAGATCGAAATCGAAATCGAAATCGAAATTTAATACTCCGTCAAATTCGAAATCGAAATCGAAAGCGAAATTCAACACCAGGCTTACGAAATCGAAATCGAAATCGAAAGTCATAGCCATTCAACCTTTCGAAATCGAAATCGAAATCGAAACCCCTAACTTTTTAGGCTATCGAAATCGAAATCGAAATCGAAATTTCGATTTCGATTTAGATTTCGAATGATCGAAATTTCAAATTTCCTGATTTCTGATTCCAAGTCTGAATTCTGGATAGATGTCTCACGAATGCTTCAGTTGAGAGAATTCAATTACGAAAAATTTCCCTCCTGATATTTTCGTGATGTCATTACGTAGAATTTAAACCCACTACTTTTAGGTCTCCGACCGAACCAGAACCTAAAGAGAAAACTCACGAATTAGGTCCAGGATTAGGTCGGGGACCTAGAATTTCAATCTCCCTATTGAGAGAGGAGCCTTTCTTCCAGTAACCAACGGGTGTTTGGAGTTAAGACAATCGATCAACTGGTCAACTTTATCGAGGAACTTGGATAGCGGACCAGCTTGTTCAAATTTAGGCAAACCGATCTCCATACAAAATTTTAAAGCCCGTGAGACCGATTGGGAAAGAGTTGGCTTGTGTATAAAATCTTCATTTTTTGTTTTTGAAAATTCACGTGTCCAACGCTGAGTTTATTCGCAGCTCGTACACCTTCCTTTGTTTGGAGAGTATACAATGACTCAATGTGGCCCCAGTTAAGCAAGTTCCCATCCTGATCTAAAAAAATCCGTCATTTGTTTCACTTGTCCAAAGATTTTGAAGTAATTTCAACATGTTAGGAAGATCATGGTAGATTAGACTATGCAATTTGGTTTGTTAGGATGAATAAACCATGTTTTGATATTGAAAGGATCGTAAAAATCGGCTCCTAGAGATTTGACAGCAGCTAGGTTTGAAGAGAGCCCATCGAATGTAACATTTAAAGGTCGAATTCCGGTAAGTGTACAGATGTCAAAGTTGGACTTAAAATTTCCTTCATAAGCCTACTTGAAAGACCATTCGTCAAGTAGAAACCTACCGGAAGCTTCCAATGTCTATTAATGGCTACCGCATATGCAAAGAGAGCTGAAGTGGCTATAACTTCTTTTCTATGTGGAGTTTTAATTTCTCCATAATCCAAGTATCCTCGAACTGTCCCCTTCATATCCAGCAAAACTTGATTGTGAATGGAAATTTCGTCTAAGCTAAGGCTACAAAATAATGGATAGCTAGAAATTTCTTTCATTTCCTTCATCTTGACACGTCTATCCTCCCCGGATTGATATTCAGTGATGTAAATTTTCTATGGACTGTTTTCGGAAACTGAATCAAATTATTTAAAGTAGCCCTTACGTAAGAGAAGCACTTCGGACTGATCGCCTTCATTGTGACTCTAAACAACTCGTTGGTGGTGAGATTGTTTTTTTTTTGTGAATATTCTCGACACAAGTTCATAAATAACTTCCCCTTCACTCTCCATTATTTTCAGAAAAAAAAATGCATTTTTAGTTCTTCTTGAATTTTTTCTTGATTATTCAAAATTTGTAATTCTTTTTTTAGAGTTTTGATTTACCACTTTGCATCTCTCAATTGTCTCGTCAATTTGGCCATTCGACTTATAAGATTTGTTTTTGACCTTCTCGTATCCTTGTTTATTAATTCTAATAACTTCCGTTTACTATTGTACTTGAGGACTTGAATTTTCAATCCTTTAACCTCTGATTTCAAATTTTCTATGATTGGTTTGTGTGTTTGTGTGACATCTTTCTCAACAACCCTTATCTTATTTCCAATCTTCAGTCTTCATTTGCAAATTTGCCTGAAACAAATTGTTTGAACAAATTTGAAAATATGAGTAGGTTTGAATTATTTTAACTGTTGGGACTGCTGATGATTCCATTGTCAACTTTCCTGTTTTTGTTAAACTAAAGTCTTCAGCTCTGAAATGAGTTCACAGAGTCGACTCCCTTTACTTGGATTCCACTCTATCGTTTCTCCAACAAATTGATTCCAGTGAGATTTAACATTTACTTTTGCTGGAAATCTATATTATAAACTTGNAATTTTTATGGTTTCGCTGCGAAGGTAATTTTCAATTTTACATAATTTATTTAAAGTTTTCAATTGTTAGTTTTAGTTTATTGTATAAGACATTACTTACCGGTGCTGAGATCTGCCTGAATCCGTTTCAAAAGAAAAACCGCAAGATTTGCACTTAATGGGTATGACTAATTCACATAATTATACTAATTTAAAACTAATACTAATATACTAATAATATAATAATATAATACTTATTACTATTCATAATTAAAAGGTACAAGATGAAAATAACATCAAACACTTTTGATGGAAGTGATTTTTCAACTGGAAGTCTAACTCAGACTTCCAAATTCTACTTTCACCAAACAAACAAGTCAACAAACTTTTGCCTCCTCTATCATAAAAGCTGTAACTAAGGGTTCAATACGCTGAGAATATTATATGAATTGGTCATACATGTGCCCCCTCCGCGGAGAGCGGAGGGGAGGGGTGGAGGGGTACATTTTTGGTGGAGGGCGGAGGGTTGGAGAGGTGGAGGGGTGAAATCTGGCCGGAGGGCTGGAGGGGTGGAGGGCTAAAGTTTATCTGGAGGGCTGGAGCTGTATTATTTTCCGTGAAGGGCTCTTATGTTCAACAGAGGGCGAAAGGCTGGAGTCTTTTTATAGAGCAATAGAGCCATTTTGAACCCGTATTTATTGTACAATCCATTTATTTTGTAATTGTTTGTGTTCCGGTGTATTCAATATTTAATAAAGTAAACTAATTTAATCACAAAAACAGAATACTACTAAAATGAAAAGGGAATCGATTAGAAATTAACCGAAAATTATTGCCGGATGGATGGAATCCAGTAGGAGCTGTTGTAGGCGGAGGCGGATAGGTCTTTGCTGAGTGGACTGGAAGGTGGAGGGGTCAACTTACCTTGAAGTGGTCTTTGCTAAATGGAGAGCGGAGGGATGGAGGGAAAAATTAGCTTGGAGGGTTGGAGGGGTTAATTTAACTTGGAGGGGTGGAAGGCTGGAGGGGTCAATTTAGCTTGGAAGGGTGGAGGGGTCAATTTAGCTTGGAGGAGTGGAGGAGTCAATTTAGCTAGGAGGGGTGGAGAGGTCTTTGCTGACTGGAGGGCGGAAGGGTGGAGGGGTGGAGGGCCCATCTCGTGCCCATCTATGGAATTGGTGCACCAATTGATTAGATATTAAATTTCGAAGGGANCGGATAGGTCTTTGCTGAGTGGACTGGAAGGTGGAGGGGTCAACTTACCTTGAAGTGGTCTTTGCTGAATGGAGAGCGGAGGGATGGAGGGAAAAAATTAGCTTGGAGGGTTGGAGGGGTTAATTTAGCTTGGAGGGGTGGAAGGCTGGAGGGGTCAATTTAGCTTGGAAGGGTGGAGGGGTCAATTAAGCTTGGAGGAGTGGAGGAGTCAATTTAGCTAGGAGGGGAGGGGTCTTTGCTGACTGGAGGGCGGAANTTAATTTAGCTTGGAGGGGTGGAAGGCTGGAGGGGTCAATTTAGCTTGGAAGGGTGGAGGGGTCAATTAAGCTTGGAGGAGTGGAGGAGTCAATTTAGCTAGGAGGGGAGGGGTCTTTGCTGACTGGAGGGCGGAAGGGTGGAGGGCCCATCTCGTGCCCATCTATGGAATTGGTGCACCAATTGATTAGATATTAAATTTCGAAGGGATATGCCTCATTTTAAAACACACTGTATTATTTATCCCATTTAACACTATGGAACAGGCACTTTTAAAGAAGTTTTCTCGGTAAGCCTCAATNATTTAACACTATGGAACAGGCATTTTTAAAGAAGTTTTCTCGGTAAGCCTCAATACAGTCCGATTATTAAACGCATCAGTAACCATTCAACAGATGTAGAATCTCTTGTGAGTCTTATGTTTTTGATTTATTGAAAATCTTAATAAACGTAGCTGCAGAAACTTCTAAAGAGACCCAACTTGATTGGTTAATATTGTCGAACTAAATAGCCGAGAGCCGCACACGGCCTCGCCGTGAGATTTATGCACCACGTGATTAGACCATTGCACTTCAGTCCAGAGTTTTATAATTTGCAGCTGCAAAAATACATTTTTCCCCTAAATAATTACTATTTAATTAGCCAAAATCTGATCTAGAATGAAATAATATTGTTTTGAATATTATTAAGTATTTGTTGCTTTTAATTGTCAGCTTACACGATTTATTAGGTGGTGTAATTGCTGCCAACTCAAATTAAGAAAATTGGGACAAGAGAACTTGCTAATTTCCAAAGCTTAAAGTGAAGAGCGATACCAAGCACACGGTTAGCAACTTTTAGTCCAAAGTTGCTGAGAAATTTTGAAAAATAATTTTTTTTTCTTAATTTTTTATACGCTTGATCTAATGAATAAACAGTGTGATTGAAGATGGGAAAGAGCAAATTCACTGCGATTCATTCAGTCAGTCATTCAGTCTTGAACTAAATTTATTGCCAATTGATGACAATCGCGTAAGAATGCATTGGCTTTTTCAACATTCGTATAATATAGGCACAGGTGGTAGAAGGTAGCCTCTTAGGTCCTCAGTTCCCTTGGAGTTTACTCTCGAAAGTTACCATGCAAGGCTCTCATTTACCCCAGTACCTAAATCCAACCTACAAAATGTTGATAACATGCTTAATCTCTCATTTCTGGCTAAATAAGATTTTTGTTTTCTTATAGTGGGCACAAGTCTAATTTTTTGAAAAAATTGACAAATTTATGAATTTCAAAGCTCGGCTAAGGCTCACGCCCAAATGATTCGACAATACGTTACATTTATTCCATCATACGTCCTCCAGGTTTCAATACTTAGACTTAAAATAGTTACAGAATTTTTGGTTAAAATACAATCTTTAGAATCAACACCAGTTCGGGTTTCATTGTCCCGTAATAAAAGTTAACAGATAAAGACAGGAAATTTTACTAACGGCACTATCATTACGCCAAATACATAACCTTTCCTGAGTCAAACCAACCAAACCATGATTATTCTTAAGTTTATAGAGCCATCAATACTTTGAATCAACGAACATTCTTATCTAACCTTAATAAGTCACATTGTTGAATTGGTCTTTGTTTGTATTTGTCTATTTTTATGTATTCTATAATGAACTAAGTTTGGTTATATCGTTACTTGCATTCTTGGAATTGTGATTCAAGTATAAACCTGTTGGGTGTTGCCCGAAATTTGCATATGTCAGATGTTGTATTTTTGTTATTTCATGGTGAGAATTTGAATTTCATTGAGTTCTCTGTGTTTCGTTGAACAAATGAATGTTATTAAGTTTGGTGTTTGGCTTGAGATAGACATTTATGTAATTAGTTTAATGATGAAAATAATTTTTACCATGATAATTTTTTCCATCAGTTTGAAGTTCATAATTATACGTGTGTGAACTTAGAAGTACTTCTATCAAGGACAAACTTTCACTTGCAACACGTATGGGCAAACAATCGAATTTAGAATCTATTTTTACTAATTTTGACAAAAACTCATTAAAATTACAAGTTTTAACAAGTTTTTAAGCATAGTATGATAGAATAACAAGAGATTAACTATTTGACCTAAGATCCTTCAAGATATTAATTGCGTGAAAATTAAAAATATATATTTAAAAAANAAGAGATTAACTATTTGACCTAAGATCCTTCAAGATATTAATTGCGTGAAAATTAAAAATATATATTTAAAAAACAATCAGTCAATCCGTTCAGCTCAAGTAGTCAATTTTTTTGTTTCTCAGGTGTGAAAAAATATTATAATTGGAAATGATAGAGTGAGTTGAGAGGAAGATAATGACATATGCCTTGTAACCAGACTATTAGGGGAACATTGAATAAAAAAACATTAAAAAAAAATTATCACTCAAACATGAGGTCAGAATTTCGGCTCAAGTAGTCACAACTTTTTTGTTTCTCTTGTGTAAAAAAATATAATTGGAAATGATAGAGTGGGTTGAGAGGAAGATAATGACATATGCCTTGTACCCAGACTAGTAAAGTAACATTGAAGCAAATTAATTTAAAAAATAATTTTCACTCAAACATGCGGACAGAATTCCGGCTCAAATAGTCATTTTTTTTGTTTCTCAGGTGTAAAAAATATTTTAATTGGAAATGATAGTGAGTTGAGAAGAAGATAATGACATATGCCTTGCACCCAGACTCGTAGAGGAACAATTTCACTTATTTAAGGTATTTTAGATGAAGAATTGTTGAAGTATGAGACAATCATTTCGAGCGTAATTATAACTAAAGTTGAGATAGTTTAATTCTTGAAAGAAAAAATGTTTAGCTGCAATATATTTAGATGTTAACATGTTACAAGTTCGTTTTCAAAGTGTTAAGTCGATGGACACATTCGATACTTATCAATTTTCTTAGTTAGTTTTTCGGTTAAACCTCCGCACATCGCAAGGAATCTGGTACCATAGTACGTTGTTTCCAGAAGCTCGCGTAGCAAAATATTTTTCATGTGAATAATATTCTGATTAGTAAAACCCTGACGTAATCCCGTAATTATCTCAGCCCCATGTAATGCTGCAAAAATACCGCACTGAAAACCTTTACCATAAAAACATTGTTTCAATTTAGTTTATGCATAATATGTAATATGATATATTATAGAATTTTTTACTACCCCCTTTTTGTTGAACTACTTGTGGTACCTCAAGATTCCACTTCTCATTCCCGTACTTAACGGACAATGATGTTCCAATTTCGCTAACTACTTCACGTCAGAGACTGTTGGAAATTAGTGTGCTTAGTGAGTCGTAGAATTTAATGATCCTTGATTTGGTAGCATCTACTACTATTAGGAACCAGTGATCGTTGCAACAAATTGGAATCACTATTTGCTTCACATTCTCGTTTATGCTCATCACACAATTTCTGAACACATCGCTTACTATGAATTTCCGCCGTCTATCCCTGAATTGCTCATTATCTGACCGACGACAAAAATTTGAATCCATAAGGATAATTCCTGATGAAGGATTTCTCTGGTAAAGTAACAATTCAATATAGCATCGTTAACCTACTGCTAGCCAGTTAGAGTTGTCAAGTCTTCCATGTTCCGGTGATTACATTAACTAAAATTTTTTTGATTATGGGTTCCACTGATTATCACCAACTTTTGAGTGCTCATATTCACACATATCTGCATCTGAGTTTGCTTGATTTTCCCTACATAGTACTACGCAATATTACAATTAAATCATAATTTTAATATGTTAACGTCGTAATTTTTACGTCTCGCAAAATCATAACTAAGACAAGTGAACAGTTTGCAAATATTATCTATCATACGTAGCTATTTAAAGATTTTTGTACCTAGATTCAATCACATCCAGTAATCTTGTAGTATTATCTTGCTGTATAACTAATCGCGACCCATATTCTGTACAACTTTTGCATAGCAACAAAATACGATAATTTTTTCCAAGATGAGACATATCATGAAATTACAAACCTAATCAAGTACTGTTTATGGTTTAGTGATTCACACTGTTTGCATTGAGTTGCAGTGTTCCTTTTCTGTATAGTCTCCTCGCAGGATGTGAAACTGGTGTCTTGCATCAACGGTGTTTGATTTCCCCACAAGTATATCTCGTCATAAATATTTTTAGTTTCATCTTTCTCCATTTTGAAGTCGGTTTCATCCATGCTACCAATCGAACGCTGATCATCCTTGTCATCAATAACTCCTACGGAACTGTAATCTAGTTTCCGCTTGCTTTGATTGTAACTTTTAAGGTACATGGAATCTTGAGCTTTTCTACGTTTCTCCCATCGTTCAACGGCGTGTATTGCATCGAATGGGTCAACACTTGGTTCGTCCTCGTCTATTTTTACTGATTTGTATTCCCGAATGACTTTTTCATACATTGATTTTAAGTATAACAATACACACAAAAATGTTGTCTGACAAAGTCTACCACATTAACACACCTGTTTGGATGATAATCCTTCTTCAAAACTTTGAAATATGCTTCAATTGAGGCGTTTGTTTCGTAAAGAAATCTATCGATTCTTAACCTAAGAACAGAGGCTCCAAACATTGGAAAAAACGCTACATAGCTACGCTGCAGGGCACTGAGGATATTAAGATCATAGCAATAGTTCAGCTCATCACTACAATCATCAAATTCCTTTATCGAATTCCTCGTTGACACAAAGTACCTAAAGAACGGAGAATTATCATTCATTTTAATACTTGAAACCAGATAGTCGTCTGCCAGTTCTTCTTCGATATTACTTATAATTGACATGGTTTCTAACAATTTCATGACACCAAGCACACTGTCCTCATTTCCTCTAAACTCAGCTATTATCGCACCGCTCAATTCTTCGCTGAGATATTTCGTGCCAAACAAAAGTATTATTTTTCGCACAACGTCTTTGAAGCCAGCAATGTCTGTTGTTTCCTGTAAATTTATTAAAGCGTGTAGCGCAATTTTTTTAACTACTTTCTTAACGCCTTTTCTGGTCATACTTGCTGAGAAGGCGTGCATAACGTGTGCCAGGCAAAACACTATGAACATTTTTATAGTGTCATTTCAAACCTTCTTCCAAGCAATACCACGCACGCGTTGTGTAATCCTCGAATGTTTCATTATTGAAAAACAAAAGCATGGATCATAGCCAAGGACATATCCATGACGATTCCCATCGCTATGGGTGTTTTATTTTTGCGCTTCAGAACATGTAACACGAATTCGGATAGGAAGGCTTGTATCCTTGCTGTGTCATGCTTTCCAAGTAATGCCTTCGCCACTGGAAATGTTACAAGCGTTCTTCCCATTTTCGCAATTAGAAAGTACAAGTAGATTCGTCATCTCTTTCTCTTCTTGTTCGGTTTTCTTGAACGTGAATCGTTGGGTGAAATCTCGTTGTCTCTTTCATGGAAATCAATCGGCGGCTTTATCTGCGGTTCATAGAATACACAAATAATTGATTAGTGCTATTTCTTCTACTTATAAGAGAAACAAATGAGAAGGTATTACTGCATTCTTAAATAATTATATATGATGTGAGCCATCTTAAACCAATTTTAGTTTAATTCGTATGATGTTTTAGTTGTACCTATTTGACGTTTACTAAGTTATAGTCAAAATGTTAGTATCATTCTGTATATTCTATAAATTCTAGCTGGTTAACGAGAGCGGCAGTACTTAGAGCTAGTAACCATGTGACCAGGAGATAGACCTTGCCATGCTTCCCGTAGCATCGATATGCAGCATAATACTATCTAACTGGGTCACTTGGATAATCAGACTGATCTGTTTTGCGCATATCATAAAAATTCTAAACGGATGTTGTGCCAAATCTTGAATAAAGCCTTTCATTTGAATTCCCCAGGTCAGAATAATTTGTCTTTATTCGCATCTGCTGCATTAGATCACGTAACTCAGCTTATAACTTACACATACGTAATCAACAATTTAAAGAATAAGGTGATACCTTGCATGGAAACTGCAGGTTTTTCTACGCAACCAATCCCAAACGCATATTACGATAAGGCAGGTGAGATGGATACTTTGCGTATTGGAAGAAATGCAGCAACTGATTCAGGTAATGGTTACCAACCTTAAAAACCTATTAATAAAACTAATTGAAAGTACGACAATTAGGCGTTTGGGGTAATTGTATTATTGAAACTGGTTAGTTTAGTATTATAAGTTCTGAATGTGTTACATTCTTCAGTTTTATGTATAAAGAGAATTTTTGTATAGAAAGGTATACATCAACCAGTGACGTTAATTATGCTACACTTGCTCCTACAATGGTTGATTCAGCTGTTTCCTTTATGAAGAATTTGCCATTTACTGCTGAGAGAGAAGTTTAAATCGCTAGCGCTTATCATGTAAGAAACAATAATGTTTAATATGAAAAAAGTGCACGAGTTTAGTTATTTATTACTGCTTAGGGAGAAACTGCTACAGACGTTCATGATCAACGTCAATTACAAACCAAGGCACTTACGATTATACAGAAATATGTGTCAGCAGTTCACTCACCAAAGAAGACAAGAAGAATGAATATAATTGAAATATAAGCTGAGTATTTATCTCAAAAGCTATGTAAAATAATTTTCATCNTCAATGTAGGTGAACTATACGCTGAGTATTTATATCAAAAGGTATGTTAAATAATTTTCAAGTTATTTATTTACTATTTCAAGTTAAATATTTACCCTCCGACGGGCTACAGATGATGATGTACACGAGAACGACGATAATAAAATTACTTCCCATTTTGCAAATATACAAAATACTTGTTGCGCTGTGTATGCGTGTAGTGTTAATAATTGTCTAATAACATCCATGTCTGATAGGAAATATGCGGTGGGATGTTTAATTATTAATATTTTTTAAGATTAAAAAAGGTGAATAAATATACTTGTAAAATTAATTCTAATACGTTTACGACTAATAGTTGCAGAAGTTATATAGCGTGTTATTTCCAAAAAAATGAATGCATTTTAATAGATGTGGTAACCTACTTAGCCCTATATTCCAAAGTTCTTACTCAATATTTCAATGTACATTGGTTTTTCACCAACTGGTTATTTTGTTTTGTTATTTTTATTAAACGCATATATTACTATTTATATAACCACCTCTCATGTTCATCTATTNTCTAATACGTTTACTGCTAATAGTTGCACAAGTTATATAGCGTGTTATTTCTAAGAAATTAAATGCATTTTAATTGATGTGGTAACCGGCTTAGCCATATATTCAAAATTCTTACTCAATATTTCAATGTACAGTGGTTTCTCACCAACTGGTTATTTTGTTTTGTTATTTTTATTAAACGCATATATTACTATTTATATAACCACCTACCATGTTCATCTATTCATCGTCGGAGAGTATGGGCATATCGTCCTAAGTAAGCGGTTGTGTCCTATTCTAACATAACAATTTGTAACACCTTGCTTAGTGTATGGTGTGAATAAAGTTTTCTGACATATAACACATAAGCCATTTCATGGCATCAAGCATTGTTCTAAATGCATTTTCCCGTCTAAATTGATGTCTTGTTGGCAAAGCTGTATTTAGGATTGAACAATAAAGTCGACTTGTTCTGATCCCAAATATGAAATACAAAGTGAAAACGTGATAAAGTTTACTCTCGGGAGGAAGGGGTGGGCGGGGAAGTAACATTGGGCTTAAATGTGGTTATTGTTATTTTTGTGCAATTATTGTATTGAATTTCTTTTAACTTTTACATGCAGGTAAATCATAGGTTTCTGTCAGTTAGAGACCTCATTTTAAATGAATCAGTATTAATTTTGGTGATAGATGTACCAAACATAGATCACCTAATAATGAAAGCAAAGATGAGCGGAACAAAAGTAGGACGCAATGGACATCTTAACGATGAGTTCTTCTGCCTATTTGCTCATAACGACGGTAAGAGTTCATAACATCACTGAAAATGTAATAATTCAGAATGTGTGTTGCAGGAATCGTATGTAGCCAAGTATTCACAGCCAAATAGCGTCTAGTTCGCCATATTTACTCGTAACATTATGGACCAGCTTACAAATGCGTTTTGAAAACCGATGATCATGTTTGCAAGAGAACCTTTCCTCTTCTTCACGAAAACTTATCACGCCGATATGTTGGACGCCACCGTGACGCTACGAAAACAAGAGCCTAATAACAATAGCTGGGACTTTATGTTTATATTATCGTTGTAGGCAATCCAGCTACAAAGCTTAGTAGTCCTTTACTGCCTTTTATTCTATCAATTTAAATTTTTTTTTGATACATTGATTGTTTTCAGAATACTTTATCAAACAATACAAACAAAAAAGTTATGACTACTTGAACCGAAAATCTGTCCTCATGTTTGAGTGAAAACTATTGTTTCAATTAATTTGTTTCAATGTTCCCCTACTAGTCTGGGTACAAGGCATATGTCATTATCTTCCTCTCAACCCACTCTATCATTTCCAATTATATTTTTTTACACAAGAGAAACAAAAAAGTTGTGACTACTTGAGCCGAAATTCTGACCTCATGTTTGAGTGATAATTTTTTTTTAATGTTTTTTTATTCAATGTTCCCCTAATAGTCTGGTTACAAGGCATATGTCATTATCTTCCTCTCAACTCAGTCTATCATTTCCAATTATAATATTTTTTCACACCTGAGAAACAAAAAAAATGTGACTACTTGAGCTGAACGGATTGACTGACTTTTTTTTAATATATATTTTTAATTCTCCCGCTCTTAATGCCTTCAAGGATCATAGGTCAAATAGTTAATCTCTTGTTATTCTATCATATTATGCTTAAAACCTTGTTAAAACTTGTAATTTTAATGAGTTTTTGTCAAAAGTAGTAAACATCAATTCTAAAATCGATTTTTTGCCCATATCTGTTGCAAGTGAAAGTTTGTCCTTGACAGAAGTACTTCGAAGTTTACAGACGTCATAATTATGTGTGGAACACACATGGGCGTTTTGGGTACGCTGTACTTTCCGTACCCCATACCTTAAGAAAATATTATTGCCGTATCGTACCCGTACCCCGTACCTAAAGGTACGGCGTACCTACCGTACCCGTGTCTCATTCAGTAGATGGGCCGTACCGTACCCGTACCCCGTATCTTACTCAAAAATTGGTCCGTACCGTACCGTATGACGTACCCAGGTACGGCGTACCTGCCGTACCGTGTACCTTTTCTTAATAATTAAAAAAATCTGGTAAGTAACTTAATAAAAATTTTACATTTTTGTGACCATAGTTGTGAATTGTCAAAGCTCTATTTATTAATCAAATTTATAGGATTATTCCAAAAACAGAAATAATTGTAGAAGAATTATGGCTTATGTCACATAAATCAATTTAACTTTCGGGAGCTTAACGAATCTTAACTCATGGTCAGGGCCAGGTCAGGTCAAATAAATTGCCGTTATATAAAGCTATATAAAGCTAATCACACTTGGAACATGCACCAGCTGAAATCGATATCCAGGTTTCAATCGAAATCGAAATTCAACACCCATAAGTAATCGAAGTTGAATAGTGAAAAATTTGGTATATTTGAATTCCAAATCGAAAATTCGGTTTATTTGCCATCCAATCTCAAAGTCAAAATCCGCCACCCGATCGAAGAAGTCATCAATTAAGTCTAGGTTGCGTATGGATTTTGACAGAAAGTAAATTTTTTAGTTATTGAAAAATGGTGGTGCGTATTGATAAATATTACTTGTAAATTAAATAAGTATTGGAATAGAGGAATAAACCGGGTATTGCACATTGGATGATTGTGAAAACTCATCTTACAAATCAGAATTGTATCATGAAATCCATGAATAACAGTGAAATTGAAATTATAATTTCGGTTGTGAATGTTTCAAATTCTTAATTTTAAGTTAGAGCAAAGTTACAAATGTGTGACAAACTTGGTCAGGTGAGTAACTATGAGATGTTAAGTTAGAGTAGGTGAGGAGGTACTCGAAATTCTTCTCATTTCATAAAATAACACATTTTGAATTTGCCTCCACTTGTCTATAATTCTCACCATATCCTAGCGTATCGTACCCGTACCTCGTACCCAAAGGTACGGCGCACCTACCGTACCCGTTACTCATTAAGTAAGTGGGCCGTACCGTACCCGTACCCCGTATCTGGTTCTAAAATTATCGCCGTATCGTACCGTACTCGCACCAAAGGTACGGGGTACGCCGTATGTACGGCGTATCTGCCGTACCCAAAGGTACGGCGTATCCAAAAGGCCCATGTGTGGTGTGGAAGGATTTCGCCCATTGTTAAAAGAAGCGTTAATTCTTGGAAGAAAGGGCAATTTTTCTCTATACTCTTTCTCTTTTACTTCTTTGAAGTTGGGAAATTATGGATGATTTAGGCTGGTTTTGAGTAAAAGTAGTCCGTGGTCAGTCTATAGGGCAAATCAATCTGCCGCTTTTGAGATTTTGAAATTTTGAACTTTTGAAGTTTGCAAAGGGTTTAGCAAACTTAAAATGAAACGAGCTCTGTGATTGGCTGTTGAGCTTCAAAAGAGATTTTGAAGTTTCACATGAGAAAAGGCTTTAGCAAGTCTATTTGAAATTTTTGATTTTGATTTTTAAGTTTAATTTTTAACATTTTTAAATATCTTGTCATCACAGTGAGGAGACATCTTCTCACCAGGCTTTAGATTTAATCACCTACGTATTAATAATAAGCTATTATGCTTATCATTGTAATTAAATTGTGTTAGCGATGACATATCTCCTTACCTTTGACCGAGGGGATAAATACCGACACATCAAGAGTATTTCTACTTCCCCGAGGGTATTTTCCAGTATTTTTTCATTTTCATCATCATCGAGTGCAAGGAATAACAGACGGAGTTGATTAATTTTAATCGTTTTTGCGACTTTTTAAAAATGAAAATAAAATTGTGAAAGTTTTTTTTGCAAATTGAAATCAATCAATTTGAACTTTGCAAAGTTNAGTATTTTTTCATTTTCATCATCATCGAGTGCAAGGAATAACAGACGGAGTTGATTAATTTTAATCGTTTTTGCGACATTTTAAAAATGAAAATAAAATTGTGAAAGTTTTTTTTGCAAATTGAAATCAATCAATTTGAACTTTGCAAAGTTCGACTGCGCAGGCTCCAAAATTTCAAAAGTTCAAAATTTCAAAATTTCAAAAGCCACTTTGATTTGCCCTTATGGTTATTAGTTGGAGTTCAGTCAGTTACTTGACTTGTGTATCATGTTTTAGTTATGATTATTCTTTAATTTCAACAACTTCCATCATTTCTTTAACGCATCGGCTACATCCACAGTCAAAGTAAAAAATTTTCTTTAAGTTCTTCCTTCTATCAAAAACATTTTCCGAACAGTCAGTGTAATGAGTAGTTATTTGTTCACCAGACTCAATCGTTCTCGAAGCTACAATTTTTATAGAAAGCATTTTCTTCAAAGCTCCATCCACAAATGATTTCTTTTGAACTATTTCTCGAGTAGTGTTAGGGTCGCAATCATGGGCAAGTAGACTTACTTCGTCAAAGAGAAGAGAAATATACCTGAACAAGTATATAAAGATTCTTACCACTTATGATTGAATTGAGATAGTAAACGATGTTTACCTTTGAATATCCTTGAAACCCCAGAATGTATTCACGGCAATTATTCCAGCAATTTTTTCGATGATATCGAATTCATACTGCTTAAGCTCACATTTCTCTCTCACAAACTCAACAATAAATTCCATCTCCGTTTTGACTTCCTCAGAGAGTTTCCGAGATTCAGCGTGAGGTTCGAATCTCGTTAATCTATTCCATTTGTCAGGATTATGTGATCGTAGAATGAGACAACGAATGACTTCAACTGCTGTGTACTCTAATGTAGACAACTTTCCTGGACGAACTCCATTGGCCACAAAGATTGGACACTCTGCATCAGAATGGACGGGATCCTAAGGTTAGTACACATCATCTAATAATTTGTGAGAACTAACTTATTATTGTTGCAAACACTTTATGGAGATATTTTGTCTGTCTGTCAGTTTATAAGGAGGTATAAGCCGATAACGACTGGGATTGAGACGGGTTCCTACTANAACTTATTATTGTTGCAAACACTTTATGGGGATATTTTGTCTGTCTGTCAGTTTATAAGGAGGTATAAGCCGATAACGACTGGGATTGAGACGGGTTCCTACTAATAAAGATTACAGGTTTGTTTAGTTGACCTTTTGACTTTCGCCTATCAATATATCTGCAGGTCGAAAAAGTTTCTGCTCGTTCTACAGGGTCTACCGTCCTATTACGAACACTTTTTCCCAGCCTATAACTGTTTAGCGCGATCACATATCTTTTTGAAATTTTAGAGTATTGATCATTAGTTAATTGTTTTAACTCAAATTATTTCTGGCTGTTTTCACTAAAATGTAAGAAATTTGACATCTTAGCCGAGAACCTCATTCGGAGCTTTTCCAGAGGGTGTGTCATTTCGGACCATCGTAACCAGAATGTCCGGGTTAGGACACACCGTGAGTTTGGGTGCAGTGCCCAACATCGTCAACTGTATCGGAAACCATAGGAATCATAAATTGGCTGGGCTTCCATCTCGGCAAAAATTTCAACCAAAGAAGGAAATTTCAACCAACCAGCAAACTCATAAAAGCCGTTATTCGTAAGATTGACAATTTGACCAGTAAAGAGAATCCTCCAAGTCAAATAGAGATTGCCAAGTGTGTCAATGTGTCCTCGACAACCGTGCGAAGGGCTCTGAAGGAAGTTCTAGGAAAGAATGTGAAAAAAAAGTCGCTGTTGCATGTTTTGCAGTCGTAGGTTGTTATTTTGAAGTTATTAACAATTAGGGGTTCTAATAAACTAACATTCGCCTGTCATCCGTTTTTGCCGGTATTCATTTACCAATGCAGCCTTTCAAATTTTGTTTCAATTTATATTAGTGTTGCCGCGATGCATCGGCAAGTCGATGAATCAGCTTCCGATACAGCTAGTTTTACGAATCGGCAATCCCGATGCAAGGGACAGTNGCAAGTCGATGAATCAGCTTCCGATACAGCTAGTTTTACGAATCGGCAATCCCGATGCAAGGGACAGTCGAATCGGCTTTGCATCGGCAATGCCGATGGAAGGGACAGTGGAATCGGCTGGGTCGACCGATTCATTCTGTCATGGATACTTGAGTAAAATAATCCCAAATCGGACTCTTTCTTTTCTTTTTGGGTTATGTGCTACGAAATAATTTAAATAATTGAGCACGTACAACGGGGAAACAAAACACAATTAGAATATTATTTATAAGAAAATTTTATTTATAATATACTTACCGCTTGGACCTGGCTCTGGCTGGGTTTCGTCTGTATTTGGACTCACTATAATTTCGTCATCCAATTGGCTCATTTTTACCAAATTCTTTAAGATTAGCCTAACTTAGATTACAAATGAAACCNATCCTCCAAGTCAAATAGAGATTGCCAAGTGTGTCAATGTGTCCTCGACAACCGTGCGAAGGGCTCTGAAGGAACTTCTAGGAAAGAATGTGAAAAAAAAGTCGCTGTTGCAGTCGTAGGTTGTTATTTTGAAGTTATTAACAATTAGGGGTTCTAATAAACTAACATTCGCCTGTCATCCGTTTTTGCCGGTATTCATTTACCAATGCAGCCTTTCAAATTTTGTTTCAATTTATATTAGTGTTGCCGCGATGCATCGGTAAGTCGATGAATCAGCCTCCGATACAGCTAGTTTTACGAATCGGCAATCCCGATGCAAGGGACAGTCGAATCGGCTTTGCATCGGCAATGCCGATGCAAGGGACAGTCGAATCGGCTGCGTCGACCGATTCATTCTGAAATGTATACTTGAGTAAAATAATCCCAAATCGGACTCTTTCTTTTTGGGTTATGTGCTACGAAATAATTTAAATAATTGAGCAAGTACAACGGGGAAACAAAACACAATTAGAATATTATTTATAAGAAAATTTTATTTATATATACTTACCGCTTGGACCTGGCTCTGGCTGGGTTTCGTCTGTATTCAAATACAGACAATTGGATGACGAAATTGTAGTGAGTCCAAATGGACTCACTACAATTTCGTCATCCAATTGGCTCATTTTTACCAAATTCTTTAAGATTAGCCTAACTTAGATTACAAATGAAACCGNAATTTCGTCATCCAATTGGCTCATTTTTACCAAATTCTTTAAGATTAGCCTAACTTAGATTACAAATGAAACCGAAATTCACGATCTTTTGTGAGCAGGACGTTATTTAGTCGACAAAACAGTTTGGTGTCAACGCATGCGTCAGAATCGGCTGCACTGGCAGATCAGTACCATAAAGTTAGCAGATCCGTACCATAACGTACGCGAATCACGTTCAGGCATATTGTAAGGTCGGGGTAGAGTTATGCCCGGGATAGGGTAATGCTAAGTTGTTATGTTGTTAGTATGCGTTGGATGGATTTTGAGAATGTGCTATCCCATAGCAAAAATCCCATATCGATTCATCCAATATTTATCGAAATATTCGAGTTATTTTTTAACATGTAAATTCCCAAAAGGCAAAATTGTTTTTGGAGAAAAAGNATATTTATCGAAATATTCGAGTTATTTTTTAACATGTAAATTCCCAAAAGGCAAAATTGTTTTTGGAGAAAAAGGAAAAAAAAACTAGGTCAGAGCTTTGAACTTGTCCGTCCATGTTGCATGGGCTATTTATTAGTGAAAACAGCATCTCAATCCGTCAATTCGCTTTTGAGTTAGAACTAGTGNCCATGTTGCATGGGCTATTTATTAGTGAAAACAGCATCTCAATCCGTCAATTCGCTTTTGAGTTAGAACTAGTGTTCTCCATGACTCCGACTCCGGAGTCGGAGTCGGAGTCGATGACTCCGGAGCAGGCATATGCAAATAAGGAGTCTGAGTCAATGACTCCGGAGTCGACTCCACACAGTTGGAGTCAGCTCCAAAAAAATGTCATGCGCAGAACTCATATAGCATTACATCACAAACAGAATACACGTATGTCAGTAAGGTATGCTACACTAAATATTGCAGCTCTGTTTCTATATATAGGGGCCGTTTTAATTAACAGCTCTGCTGCTTAATATAGTGTAGCTGCAATATACAGTTGCTTTGCTCCTACTTTTAGGAGCATTTTAAAATTTAAATATTTTAAATAATGGAGGCATGCCGACGAAGAATCCGACAACTCAAAATTAGAAATCGTATACTAATTTTTAAGACTAATACGTAAACAAGAGCCGGGACAAATGTCGGCAAGTTTTTCACAAATTAGTTTCAATTCATTGACCTGTCTCATGATAACTTCCTAACTTAATTTACTTTTTTTAGAGACTTTTGTCCTTAATTTGCAAACTTTTAGATGAATTTTGATTTTGTTTAATGGAATTCCTTTGACAACTGCCCCACCTCCACACAAAAATAATCATGTTCATAATATGTATTTGCGAAATCTAAGTAAATGTGAATTTTGACTCCGGAGTCAATCCTTATTTTCAAGGAGTCGGAGTCAGTGACTCCGGAGCCACTCCAAAATTTTCTTGGAGTCGGAGTCAGTGACTCCAACTCCGGCTAAACTCGGAATCATGGAGAACACTATTAGAACACCGACGGACGGACAAGACATATTTATAATGTGTTTGCAACACATAATAAACNAGGAGTCGGAGTCAGTGACTCCGGAACCACTCCAAAATTTTCTTGGAGTCGGAGTCAGTGACTCCAACTCCGGCTAAACTCGGAGTCATGGAGAACACTATTAGAACACCGACGGACGGACAAGACATATTTATAATGTGTTTGCAACACATAATAAACTACAAACGATAGTAAATTTAGATGCAGCCAAGGTGGGAAAACTTACACGTTCACAAGCACTGCTATTGCTACAAATGGGCCACCGGCACTTAGAGCATCTTTCTGAAAAAGCCAAGTCTCTACCACATGTTAAGCATAACGGAAGTCTATCGGAAGTTGCGTAAGGAGACACAGATAACGGTAGTTCTTCAATTATCAATTCACCCTCTTCAATCCGACGAGAGGCAACAACATATTTTCCATATACACTATTGTGTAAGACGATTCCACACTCTGACCATGCTTCATATTCGGAACAGGGATCTTCTGGATTGGGGTCGATATCCTTGATATCCATAACTGAGTATGGTCTTAGCACCTTGTGTAACCTTAGCTATTCAATTATCTACTCAATTTAATGTAACAAATTTAGCGAAAGGATTACCTTTAATTTTTGTGATTTGAACCAAGACCAAATGAATTCGTTCCTTACTTTTTCATAAGATTATAAGCAAAGCTATACACTACTAACGTGGAAGTAAAATAATTAGAATAGACAAAAGAGGTTATTAATTGAGGCGACTTTAGCTCGAGTTTATGATTTTCCCGGTTGGTTGAACTTGCAAATTGCAATACACTAAACCAACCCACCACTCAACAACCTACTCTTTCAATAAGCATTTTAAGTAAGAATCAACACAATTCCTGTCATACCGTTCCGTTTCACTGCACTGCAACCTTCAATTCTCATAATCAAAAAGATACAACAAAGTTAAGTTATTTACCACTTTGCAAATCGTAACTACTTTTCGCACGGATTTATTCCAAATTTAATAATAATTAAATAGATTTGTTTTATCACAACCCTATTTAGTCATAAATTAGGAACTTGGACAATCAATTGAACAAAAGGCACGGAACAGTTTCATTTTCTTTTGAACGACAACTTGGACGTCCCCTGTCCCACTGGGAATAAAGAGCACACTCCCTTTTGATAAATTTATCTCGTTATTAAAAATCCCAGACCCTTCAACTACGATACAAATTGAGCATGAACCATTTTGTTCCAGTGTGAAGGTTTCACTTTTCTGAAATATTTAACATAATATTCCCGTTCATACTATTTCCTTCGTAAGGTGAAACTAAATGCTTACATCAAATACTTCCACAGCGAATTCCTCCACAGGTGGTTTAAATAAACGTCTCCCAGGTTCCAGTTCTTCAGATTGGAGTACCCATTCATTTCCACTTTTGAATGTCAGCATAGTAGTCAATACATCTACGTCTTTGAATTTCGGTGTAAGACCAGCTCGGACAACATTATCCGAATTCGCCATACACTCCATACAATCTGTAGTTGATACCGAATGTAGTAAATTAGTTATTTAGAATACAAAAGCAAAGGCTTAACAAGATAATGATTACCATGTAAAAATTGAGTAATTAATTACCTCCACTTAAATAGGCATGAGGTTCATTTGCAGGTAGATACAAGGCCTGCCCTGGTGCTAGTGTAAAATGTTGAAGAAAATACACGCATAATATTCCAACGTCGCCAGGAAAGTCCTTGTTGAGACGGTGTATCAGTTCAAATTCAGGTATATTGTCACCGCTGGCAAGGAGTTTTACAATTTGTAAGGCAACTTCTTTGGAATCACAATTCATCAACTCCGAGAAGGCTTGTTGGAGATCCTTGCTTGACTCTAGACGACTAATTTTAATGATGGACCGAAGTTCAGGAATCTCTAGAATTTGATATATTGAAATGATGGCTAAATTAGTAGGATCAGTATACAACTGGGGACATAATTTGCAGAAGAAACAACTATTATATATTACTAAGGACAGGATTATACAAAAAATGCATGTTGGATCGAGTTGTTGGATCTGCACGGATCAATCCATCTTAACCCATTTCACCAAATGCATTAGCACATGTTTTGCATAGTTCCAGCTTTTCTTAATTTTATATTTACATATTCCACTTTCGAGCATTTTGTGGTTGAATCATTTATAGTAGGGGAAAAAATTTTCCAAATTGTCATGAGAATGAGTGTTACCGTCTATAAATTTTTGTATTTGATCCAACGATCGAAAACCGCAAAGGACTTCAAATGGTGTCACGGCAATTGCCATCTCAGGCTTATGGTTGTCATCAGGGTAATTGAGTGGATCCTTATTGTACAGTATCTCTGCTAGTGGCTTGTCCGGATGCGCCTGTATACTCAAAGCCTTTTCGACACTTAGCACTTTAAATAAGAACGGTAGACTATTACCAAACTTCTGAGAAACCTGGTAGCCTAGGACGTCCGGGTGTTGAGTGATATAGCTAAGCAGACTCTGTCCACTAGGTAACGTGGAAGACCCAGAAGGATGGGCTCCCATCCACAACTCAGCATAAGGAGTGTCTTCGGAAATTGTTGAACCTTTGACAGGAGATAATAGCTGAGCGACCATTGACGACGAACCAACTCTTCCCCATGAATAATCTTTAATTGTAGGTGTCAGTAACATTGTCAATCAAATCAACTAAACTCAACCGATAATCGAACCAAATTCAACTCAACTAAAGACTTAACTAAAGTCTTACCGGTTGGACAGATTCAACATAAGGTTAACTCTTTTTGAGACATACTTTTTTTCTACCCATCAAATGTGTACCTCTTACTTCTTATAAATATCAGTGATGGGCAAAATTCCCGGAGTGAATATCGATATCATTATACACATTCTTTATTACACTTCTCCATNCTCTTTTTGAGACATACTTTTTTTCTACCCATCAAATGTGTACCTCTTACTTCTTATAAATATCAGTGATGGGCAAAATTCCCGGAGTGAATATCGATATCATTATACACATTCTTTATTACACTTCTCCATGTGTCCCAGTTTGGCCTGAGTCGGTCACTACCTCTGCGAGTCATGACAAATTTTCTAAACTTTGGAGTTGTCTTTGAGTAAGAGTTATGACTCAGATTCTGGGGTTGCGCAAAACAAAATAGGTAAAATAAGTGCTATATTGGCGCATGTTGGAAAAGTGTCATCATTTCTAAGTGGGAGTCATGACTCTGACTCCCAACTGGAAAGGAGTCAGGGTCATCAAATGACTCCCGACTCCGAAAAACCTTCTGTCAGAGTCATGTCAGTATCAGAGTAAGAGTCATGCATAAAGCATAACGCTGCTTTATTACAATTTACTCTCAGCTTTGCGTGTGGAGTCACTGACTCTGGGAGTAATGATTGACTACAAGTCAGAATAATTACTCCCAGAGTTAGTGACTGGGAGTGCGAAAGTGAAAGTGGCATTTTTAACGATTAGAATCCGGACCTTAGTCGTTATAAATGCTCATAGTCAATTTAGCACTCCACATAATTACGAGACGATTGATATTCCATTAACGTATTNAGTCGTTATAAATGCTCATAGTCAATTTAGCACTCCACATAATTACGAGACGATTGATATTCCATTAACGTATTGAAATTTATTTTGTGATTTTAATGTATAATTTACACAAAAAAAAAATTGAAAATTATATTTTTTTTGGTAACTCACCGTTGTTAGTTTGATGAAATCTTTGATGAAATTCATAACAAATCTGAAGAAAATCCATCAATATTTAGCGAAACTAGAGTTGTTAGAATAATTTTTTTCAATTGTTCATTATTATCTGTTGTAGTCGTAGGTTTTGAATCACCTGTCCCAGAATAATTTTTTTCAATTGTTCATTATTATCTGTTGTAGTCGTAGGTTTTGAATCACCTGTCCCTATACACCGTATGGGACAACAACAATAAAAAACATTCTAACTTTTAAGGTTAAAGTAGAAGCACCTTGCATTTATCAGTAGTTATTATCTGCAATTAGTGATAGGAATGTTTGACAGTCTTTGACACTTTTACCTAAGATATGTCAATGTCACTTTGGTTTGCAACTGAAATAAATTTAATACTTCCCTCTCAAATGGGAGTAGTTTGCTACACAAGAAGCGATTGTTGCAATAAACTAGTTAATTCTATGTATTNACTTCCCTCTCAAATGGGAGTAGTTTGCTACACAAGAAGCGATTGTTGCAATAAACTAGTTAATTCTATGTATTCTAAATACTAACTCAGCGGTGAATTGCTTCCTTTCGTCTATCATCCAAAAAGACAGAGACCGGCTTTGCAGAGCGTGCCTCCTCAAATGTTGAAATAGGGTAACATTGTCGCAACATTAGACACTTTTCCTTGTCCACAAATAACGCCATACTCTTCAACTTCAAATCTCTCTCCATTGCAGATTTTGTTTTGAGAAGATGTTCAAGTGTTGTTTCTAATTCTTTCTGCTTCGTACTCAAGACATCAACAGCATTTCGGAGAGTTTGGATTTCCCGAAGAAGGGACATCATCGCCTTGTCTCGACATAGCTCCAAACCTGGGCGCTCTTTTCGTTTTTCCAAACGACTTTGAGCCAACTAAAAAATTTTAATTCTATTATTCAAATCCTTTTCAATTTTTTTTTNTCGTTTTTCCAAACGACTTTGAGCCAACTAAAAAATTTTAATTCTATTATTCAAATCCTTTTCAATTTTTTTTTAAACATGTCTACAACTCTATGAAATGATCTAACCTGAAGTTGCGGAGTCTTGCCAGCTAGTGCCTTTTGAACCTCTTCAATGTGTGACCGCAACGTATTGANTCGTTTTTCCAAACGACTTTGAGCCAACTAAAAAATTTTAATTCTATTATTCAAATCCTTTTCAATTTTTTTTTTAAACATGTCTACAACTCTATGAAATGACCTAACCTGAAGTTGCGGAGTCTTGCCAGCTAGTGCCTTTTGAACCTCTTCAATGTGTGACCGCAACGTATTGATGTCTTCATTCAATTTGTGAAGATGATGCTCAATAGTCTTTTTTGCACCAAGAATTTCAGAGATACGATTTTTCAATGCAGCATTTGTAGCATACCATACACCGAAACAATCGTTTGCAGAGGCAACTTTCTCTCGACTCACGTCAACACTCAACATTTGAGCAAGGTTTCGCTCATCTTGAGATTTAAGAATTATATTTTGAGTGTATTGGAGCCAAGCCGTTGGTGATGTGTGTCTAAAATTAAAATAGAAACAACAAAGAAAAAGTCTTAGAATATAGCAAATAATTTTTTCCATTTAGGTAATTTACCCTTTACCTGCTATATTGATGTGGAATATTTATAGGTCCAATTTCCTTAGATAGTGATGACAAAAACTTGACACATTCGTCAGTTTGCTTTGCTTGGATTTTTTGTTGTATGTCAATTTCAATTTCATTTCTTACTGCACGAAGTCGTGCTAATTGAGAATTAATTTTTTCCATTTCTTTGAGGAGAAGTGCATGGCGTTTCTGAAAAACGTCCGTCTAAAAGTAAAATCAAAATATTTAAATATTACCTACCACTCAAAGGTCAATTAATGAAAAATTAGTAATTGGATTTTAATTGGTGGGTCTACTTCACGCAGAAGCGCTTCTTCAACAGCATCTCTAACTAATTCAACTCCCTGGCGTGTGTTTCGTGAGTGTTGATTCTCCTTAGACATTTCCAATGGTTTCTCGATATTCTATGTAACAAGAAAAAAAGTTCAAATTTTCAAAAATTTTATTATAAAACCCTCAAAAATTGTGTCTTGAATACCTGTAAACTCTCCTCCACTCTGTCTTTCAATTCCGATAGTTCATGAGACTGAGCAATATTATGTTTCAACTCATCACGAAGTTTATCCGTCCATTTAGTTACTTCATCGAGTCGTTTGCTCAAATCTTCGGAAGTGTCAACACTACAACGTACTTGATTCTTACCTGTCTCATCGATACATTGTTGTGCTTCATGCTGCACCATTGTTACAGTATTATGAATACACTGAGCTCCTGAACAGAGTTGACTTGTATTGTGATTCCAATCTCGTGGAGAAAACCTTCAAATAATAAAAATTGAAATTAATCACCAAAAAAAAATAATTATTATTATTAATTCTAACAAATAATATGAATTAGCAGAATCTACGATTGTCATAGTAAATTTAAATTTGTTATTTGTCAACCATTTACTTTGCACCTGTCCATGTATTTGTCCTAGAACCATGTGCTGCTAAAATGTTAGATGAAGTCACAAGATCACGAAGTCGATCTTGACTATTCATGACCTGACTGGAAGGGTTAAGTTAATTATTAAAAATTAATTAATCCTACTATGTATAATAAATTAAAATGAGATAATTCCTATTGGTTGGAATTGAATTTACGAGAAAGAGTTGTGATTGGTAGGAGTGGTGATAGCTGAAGAAGTAGAAGCGGTGTCTGATAATTCTCTCCATGGTACCATTTTTTGAAGCGAATGACGCCTGACTGATTGGATCTCATTTAGTAATCCACCGCCATTTTGTCCTATTCTCTCCCATGTATTTGTACTATCTTGAATGTTTTTCAAATGTCGAGACTCAGTGGTTGACTTTTTCTTAGGATAGGTAACACTATTTGACCAGTGCTATAAATTAAAAAAAAATCTAGCTAAAACATTTCATAAATTTTTAATAATTTTAAATCTGAAACTGATTAGAAAAAACTTACAACTGTAGGAACAGCAACAGTGGGATAGATGGGTGTGGGATGAAAATACTTATACTGATGCTTGTAAATATTTGGAGAATAATCCTCTTTTCCATATTCAGAGTATCGATACATTTTGAATAAGTTTTACTTGGAAGAAAAACTAAAAAGTCAATTATTTTCTAAAACTCCCTACCTGTGTGGGTTGAAGAAATGTAATGGATGTATTGTCAAATGACATATCCACAGAACATCCGACCAACACTATAAGAATTCATTTGCTTGACCCATATATTTGTTTTGTCAATAAACTAATCAAACAAAAAAAAAATTTTTTTTTTGAAAAAAAATGTGAAAAAAAAACTGTAAGAAATTGATTATAGTCGATCACGATCAGGATCAAGGTCAAATTTGGACAAAGATGTTTGATTTATTAAACTAATAGCTACTTGATGATACAGACTTCAAACACAAAATACATAATACAACGCAAAGAAAGTAGTATAATATTATGACAATCACTTTAGTAAACTATTAATAATACTAACACAATCATCTATCATGATAGTTTTTGTAAATTGAACAAATTAGTTAAGTCCTAAGAAAATAAAATTAGGGAATTTAAGAAGTAAAAATTAATACAAGATTTCGAAATTTTCAAATATTCTAATTGGATTCTAAATTACCTAAATAAATTTATTCTATAGTGAGTTATATGAAATTGAATTGATTGTAATGTAGGTACTCAAAAATCAAAAAAACATTTAAACTTTCTAACTTTCAAAATCATATTATGATATTTTACAATTTTTAAAATGAATCAAAAGTTTTGCTTTATTCTTAAATTTTTGGCTACAGGTCTCACAGTCGAAATTACTTTCCCCATTGTGAAATGTGGAATGAGTAAGGAGACGAATGGCTGATTGAAATCCTATCAAACAGTATGGACACACAAATGGTCGAAGTCCTTGGTGTATCTCCTCATGATCTTTGAAGGTTTTTATCTGGACTTTAGTTCTGTAAGGAAACGTTTCAGTACAATGTTCACAGATGATAGTGTCCTTGGTCACCTGTGTCTTTTCTGATGGAGTAGGATCCGGATCAGGATCAGGAACAGAGATTTCCTCTTCAATCATGACCTCAGCAAGTTCATCCATCACTACACCATCAGAATTATTTTTTGAAGAATCCATTTCCATTTCACTAAAATGACCCTGATTCTCATTCTCCTTCTCCAAAAAGTCTGTCACGTTTATTCCTGACAATTCAATTGGTTGAATTGATACAACATCAAATGGAACTTCTGGAAACAGAACTGGTGGACCATCATTGTGATCATCTGTAGATTCCATCATGGACAATGGTTTAGCACGAGTAGCGACAACTGTTGACAACTTTAGATGCTTATGTGTCACATGACTGATGAACCCGGCCTTAGTTTTGAAAAGTCGATGACATTCAAAACAGTCAAAACTATTTGGAATGCATGATTCAACTCGTTCCAAATACGATTGAATCAAAGGTGTTATACAGTCAGCCCGAGTTTTTTTAGATGTAGAATCAGAGGCAGGTGACTTACGTTTACTCGCCTTCTTTACAGGAGTAACCATCTCACTCGTTGTAGCTATGGTTACTAATTTTGTTCTTGACACAATTGGATCCGTAGTGTAACTTTTCAAAAAATTGAGTGAACTAAAAAAATAGTTATTTAAATTTCTTCAAAATTTGAATTATATTTCTGTAAAAGTGTATCATTCGGTAAAATTGTTGCCTGAAGCGGCGCTTCATCTAACCAGATGAATACACACAGCGAATGGCGTGTATTTAATATTCAGTTAAGTTACCTTTTTGGAGTTTCATATATAGGAATTTTGGGGAGATGGTTGTTTGACATTGTTAATTTTGATTAGTTGACTTGATCTTGAAGGAATAAAAAGATGTTGGATGTAGGTTGTTCAAGCCTCAACAGTCACCAACAAAATGAAAGCGACAAAAAATAAATCATACTGGTACAAATTTATTGTCAATATGGAGATAACTGATTTAGTGATGATACCATCACTAATTAAATTACCAAGTAGAAGCAATGTCGAACTTATATAAATCTTATGTTCGTACAAAATTCAAGGTCATACACTTTTGAAATTACTAAAGGGAATCAAGACTTACTCAACGGTCATCCCTGAAAGGTTACATCAAATCCACTAACTTTATTTTTTTTTTTTCTTCTAAAAATGGAATATCCTAGACGTTAGTATCGAAACATAAGCAAGCTTTCTTAGTATTAACATTTAATTAGACTCATTTTCTATTTACTATATGGTTTATAAATTTAAATAAAAACTGAAAATAATTTTTTATTAGTTAATTTCACTAATTGAAAGTTATAGTAAAATAAGATAGAATGATTACTTTTTTCTTTTCATTCTCATTGGTTTAGGACTGGCGTCGGGATACGGTAATTTATAAAGTTTTGACGCTTTTGATGTAAATTGAATCTTTTGATGTAAATTGAAACTTTTGATAATTATGATACCTACAAGGATTTCAAAGTTTACATAATCAATATAAGTCTCATGGCTAGGTACACCGTGGTCGGTTACTAACTGTCGGTTAAAAGGCCAACTAGTATAAAATTCTAACTTAATTATCTCAATGACCGCTCGATCTAGCGGCTTGGCTTAGTTATTACATGTGTCAAATATCCACACTTAATCTGTGGTTAAAGTTAATTCCTCGATTTTCTCTGAATACCAATAACGACTATCGGACTATCCGACAATATGGTACACTTAGCCATCAGTGAGGTAGACCCTAACCAATGAATGTTTGAGTACAATGTTTAACAGCATTTTTGTTAACTGCAATTGCAACTTAAAATAAATGAAGTGTATTTGAAACAATCACAATAAAAATAATAATATCAGCTACTAACTCAATACCAACTTCTAAGGCTACATTTTTAATAACAAAAAAAAGTCTACTGAAGAATGTCGTACAGAATGGATTAATAATAAGGCAGAGGGAGATGTAAAGTATCCCAACACAAGTGACATGAAAAAAAATGTGCTTTTTACTAACAACAGTAGAGGTGGCAATAGGTGGGACAACCCTGGACACAATCCGGATAAACTTTAGATTCAAAAACGGTTGGGGATACACACGATGATGTTGTGATATCCGATTAATTTCATTTCTATGGATTTCAATTAGTCTGTAGTTATTTCTTGCCGGCATCGTTATCTGCTGGAACCAAGATGGTTGTGGTAGAATCAAGACTCTTGACTGGTATAAGGATGGTACCAGTGGAATCGACGATAGGTGTGAGGCTCCCATCAGGGTTGACATTGACAATGAGCGGGTTTGACGATGTCTATTATATAACAAATAAAATTTTTAAATAGATTTATGAACTTATTTTTACTTTGGATATATAACTTCTGGTATAATTTTCAATGTAGTTTTCAACTTTCTTACGACGAAAGTATCAGGTGATATTGGATAAACTGGTCCTCCATCATAACCAGGGTCAACGATTCCTCCTCCATCATAAGCAGGGTCTCTGACTCCTTCTTCATAGTATCCATCATCTATGTAAGAGTTTCCTGCAATTGGATACCAGTCCGGTACTGAGTCATCTGGGACATAAGGATCAGAGTATCCATAACTTGACTCATTTATTGAGTAGTCATCATCTGGACCCTGTCCTTGGACAATGTAAACTTCTTTAGGTGGAAAGAAGATATTGTATAATGTTGAACCACAATTCCCATTTCCGGTACCCCAGAGTCCACCTCCACACTGTCACAAATGTAAAATCTTATTAGTAATTTTTAGTTACTAAAAATTATTTAAATAATTTAAGTTAATAATTACCATAGGTCGTCTTTGAGTTAAGAAATTGTCACCATAAGCAATAGATTTCCCAGCACTATAGCCCATTTTGAAGGCATCGTCAAGAGACATTGAGCGTTGAGGGGGGTAAGGCTTCTGTGAAGGTGGTGGTAGCATTTGGTCAGTAAAATAAGACATTTGTTTCCCTTTTGGTTGATACGGTACAATTGGATTCATACGCGGCTAAAAAATATAACTTATGATTCAAATTTTTGTTGAGTTTTTATAATTTTTTTTTTTTTTTTTTTTGGTATTATATTTTTTGAAAAGTTATCTTACTTTTGTGACTTTTCCAACCAACTGTTCATTACCATAAGGTATCCTGCGAGTTGTGTACTTGCGAAATGGTTTGGGTAGATTTGACCGTCTGGCGCCACCCTATTCACAGACAAATTATTTAAAAAAAAAAAAAAATTTATTTTTTTTTTTTTTCTTTTTATTTTGCACTGAATTTAAAGTTGCATTGCTCACAACATGGACATACCTGTGCAAAATCCAAGAATAGAATTAATGAAACTATTACGAAGCACAATTGAAATTTGAGAATCATCCTGAATTTATTTTGTTATTCTTATTGAAATTTTTAACAATAATACTTTTAGTAATTTTAAATTATTTAATTTTTTGTGGTATACTACGGACTTCTAGAATGAGTCTGAATTTTTAAACAATTGAACCAAAGACCTTTATATTCAACTATTTTCGAAATTTAAAACCCTAACAACCTAAGAACCTAAGAACTGTCAAATTTCTAACCTTAGGCATAATCTGATTACATGTTACCCTAGGAATAGTTTTTTCAGACTCTACCCAATGACATAAAGGTATTCTAGGTGAAGGACTTCATCTTTATAACAATCTCCTTATATCAAAGAAAACCTTGAACTTTCATACAGTAGTAAAGGACCTATGGATCCCTTCATCTTCATACTTTATACTTCACCTTTTGACTTTTTAACCCAAAAAGTTTAGACTTTGGGATTTTTAAATACCATTTTAAGGTATATACCTGCAAAAATAGCTTAGAAAGACTTTGATTGGTCAACATAAAGTGGATTTTTACAAGTTTGGATTACTAGGGTGATTTCCTTAGGTTATTTTCAACTAAAAACTTTTTTATTTTTGTTTTCATGTTTAATATTAGTACATAATTCTCATTGTGGTGGTATTAATTAAAATGAGTGTATTCTTCCGTGAAATGAAGATAATTTGAAATGACTATATAAAATTGTAAATTATTTAATAATTACAACTGAATTACACTTGTTCTTAAACGGAACGGTTTTAATAGCTCAAACCCGTAATACACCCTGAATCAAATTTAATCCAACTTAAAAATACAGTCTGATCACAACTTTTAGATCATCATGTTGTAGCAGTAGGATTTTCAATGATTAATTTCTTACTATTAGTAAGACATTTTTTTTTTTAATTTTGATTTACAAAGACAAAGAAAAATTTACAAATTCTTTAACCATTTTATTTATTTATTATATATGAATAGGATTTTTTTTTCTTAGAAAATGATACATTTCGGTAAATCGATTATTTAAAAATTACGGGCTACAACAGGATGATCCAAAAGTGGTGATAATCTTGTAAATACCTGAAAAAAAAACATGAATTTAGTTTTCATTGAAAAATTGTATAAAAATAACTTTATAATTTTGTTGAAAAATGGTCATTTCGTGTACTCTTCATGCCTTATGGTAATGAAACTTTAGTTGCCAAAGACAGATTTTCTTTTGCAAAAAAAAAAATTAGAAACAGGATGTTGTGAGAAGGGAAAACATTAGCGCCATGAGCATGCAAAATTGAGCGGACATTTGAATTGATTCTTTAACGCGTAAAGCCACCAATCGGTTTACTCATTGTCATTAACAATCTACCTTTCTCTTTTTTTAAACATTATTTTTACTCATTGTTGTGTATTTTACATGGGTGTAGGTGTTAGCTATGAAATTATCGATATTACAAATGATGCAAATATTTCATATTTGTAAACGAAAACTTAACACTACATATTCCACTTCTTTGATTTTAAGACTTATTTTTTTTTAATTGAATTTTTTGATGGTATTTCTTATTTGCATTTTGACATTAAAGCAACAGCTATGCATATAGAATAGAGTTTAGCAAAGTTTATCACCCCATGTATCAAAAGTGACTTTCTACAATTAATTCAAGTAAAGATGAAATGGTAAGCTACTTTTGGTACAAGGATACTAAATTTTTGCTAACCCTGTATATATTTACTATAATACCAGAGGAATAATTAGATTGATAATCATAAACATAAAAGTTTACCTCTGCGATGTTTGTTTGTCCGCTCTCTTTATACAATATGTATGCTTAAAAATAAGTCTGTTTCAGTGTTCAGTTAGGTATGTTATGTGGTTAGCAACGAGGCTCTCAAACTGGCGGTACTGGGTTCGATTCAGACGGTTGTGTGTTATTTTTTTTTTGAGGTTAAGTATTTTTGATTTACTCTCTTCATTCTATTAACCTTCCGGCAGACAACCCCCCCTACCCAATTGTCTACGACCCCCTAAAGTCATACACATAAAACGTTACCTCTGTGTGTCTGTTTCTCGACTGAAAAAATTTTCTGAGCCGACATTTTCTGGACTTCAAATTTTGACAACCCCCATTACCTAAAGGGCATGTGTGGAGTCAGAAAATATAATTTAAAAAAATTCCAGAATGAAGGGGAGCGGGGGGGGGGGGCTAGGTTCTGAAGTTTAAAAAATGGGTTTCAAAAACCTTCGTCAACTTTTTCATTTATTGACCGATTCCGATGAAATTTTGTATGAGCATACCTAATCGCATTCCCCAGGTGACATATTTTTTAGTTTTTCATAAATTTGATTTTTTGAATTTTTATTAAATTTTGAAAAGAGGATTTTTCAAAAAAAAAATTTTTTTGATCATGTTAGGTATTGTTCAACTCCTACTACTCACAGAAGGTTTTTTCCCTATAATTTTTGGCCAAAAGTCCAAACGCTGCGAATTAGCTTTGTGTTGGCCTAATCCACTTTAGTATACGTAAATTTGAATGAAAAACGTTATCGTAAGCGAAAAAAAATTGAATTACCCACGTATTAGAATGGATGAACGTTATGTAATTTTATGCATCCGTCTGTAAACCTTTTTCTTCACAACGTTTCTTTCTCCTACTGACGATTTTACTTAAGAACGTTATTGCATATAGTCTGATATAACTTAAATGATGTTAATCAGATTTCTAGAAATATTTAATAAAAGTTGAATATGCATATATAAATTTGAAATTATCCACGCTTCGTTTTCACAACTTACAGTAAATATGGAATGAAGAGCTAACACACATGGGTGTTTGAGGTTCGGTGAACCTTGAGGTTCGGAAAAATTTCATCGAACCCTGAACCGAACCGAACATTATTCGATACAGGTTCGGCTCGGGTTCTATATTTTTTAATTAGTTACGGGTTCGGCTCGGTTCGACAGGATCTAGATTCGGTTCGGGTTCGGTGCGGCCTTAAATTTTTGAATTTAGGAATCGGTTCGGTTCGGTTCGTAGCTGAACCTGGTTCGGTTCGGTTTGGAAAGTTCGACGAACCTGAATGTTTGGATATTAAATGGGGCAAGGTTCGGGATGGGTTCAGTGCGGATTCGGCTCGAGAGAGTAAAATATTAAAGTAGAGTCGGGTTCGGTTCTGTTCGACAGAGTCGAGGTTCGGTGCGAGTTCGGTGCGCTAAAGTAAAATTTGAAATTGGTTCGGGTTCGGCTCGGTTCGATATAGTCGAGGTTCGATCCGGGTACGGTGCGGCAAAATTTTTGTGGACTAGATTCGGGTTAGGAAGGTTCGGCAAACCTCAAAAGCCCATGTGTGAGCTAAAGTAAAATTCTAAAGCTGCCTTTCATAGACCGTCTTTACAAAAGTTACACTAAAAACTCCTTTCTATTTGTTTCATAATTTCAGTTGTTTATTTTCGACAAATAAATACCAGAGAAATGAGTAACCATTGGTAAAAATATACCATTCATAAAGAAAAAATAAAAATTCATTGATTCTGTAATTTTTATATTTCGTAAATTATTGATTTTAAACGGTATAAGAATACCCAAATAACCAATTGCAAGAGAATAATATTATGCGTAATATTATTCATTATTATAAATCGACTATACACGATGTATCGAAAAAGAGCAACGCGGTTTTCATTAAGTGCGCCTCTTCGAAAGGTCATAACTCCTTACGGTTTTGACATGGGCAGCTCGTAGCAGCTGTAAACAAATATCATGGTGTGCACATAATTGTGTAATATTCAATTACTGTCTTTGAGCATGGGTTTTGTGGAGTTTTAAATGAAAAATCAACTAATGTACTTCCATGTTAAATCTTAAATTGGAGGAGCCGTCGCTACTGGATACTTCAACCAAACCTCACCAAATTTTATGAGTAATTTCTATTAGCCCTACTTAATAATTTGTAGTGATCAAAGCTGGAATTGATATAGATGAAAAATGACACTTTTGGCCAAAAATTATAGAAGAAAACCTGTGCTACCATAGGAATAAAAATAAAAATATATAAAAAAAAAATTTTTTTTCAAAAATTAATATTTTTTATGGTTTATCATCACGTTAGTCTGAGCTTCTTTGCATCCTTTGCGCCATCTGCTCTGTGATACACCAATTGAGCCTAAAATTTGCATTTGAATTTTTAAAACTAATATCAAGGTGCCATATTTATTAGTTTTTAAAACGTTGCATCTTTCAATTTTTTTAAATAAAATAGTTTCTTTTTGTCATATGAACACTTGGACCATGTAGGGTCTTATTCGACACTTAATGCTTTTATATAAGTAATAACTGAACGCAACAAATAACATTTTGACGAACCATCAAACTTATTTTTATAAAAAAAAATGCTTTTTTTTCTTCTAACCATTGGTATTACGTTACTTTGAGTTTTTATATGGTAAAAAATTTTTTTTTGAAATTTATTAAAAATCGAAAACGCAAAATTTTGAAAAACTAAAAAATATGACACCTTGGTATTAATTTTAACTATTTAAATACAAATTTTTGTCTCAATTGGTCCATCATAAAGCAAATGGCACAGAGTAAAGCGAAGAATCTCAGACTAACAACATGACAAAGCATAGAAAAAAAAATTTTTTTTTTAATATTTTTATTTTAGCTCTAAAAATAGTTTGATGCGTAGAGTGCTGCTCCCAAGAGTAGGAGTTGAACAATACCCAACACGATCAAAATGTTTGTTTTTTACATACTCGTTTTCAAAATTTAATAAAAATTGAAATAAATAAAAATTTTGAAAAACTTAAAAATATATGGCAGCTTGGAATTAGTTTTAACAATTCAAATACAACTTTTTGGCTCAATTGGTCTATCACAGAGTAAATTGCACANAATTTAATAAAAATTGAAATAAATAAAAATTTTGAAAAACTTAAAAATATATGGCAGCTTGGAATTAGTTTTAACAATTCAAATACAACTTTTTGGCTCAATTGGTCTATCACAGAGTAAATTGCACAAAGTAATGCAAAGAATTTCAGAAACAGAACGTCTTAATAAAGCAAAAAATGAATACCGACTAATACTTTTTTCATTATTGTGATAAAAGTTTGACGCCCGCGGCAGCGCTAGCCGGCTCGCGAGCGGCGAGCGAAGCGAGCGCCGGCTAGTCTAATCATAAAGGGAAAGAGTGATACTTATATCCAAATTCTCAAATTTTGATTGGTTTATTCAAAATTTGGTACCATATTGTTGCCGTCATCAATAATTGATTAAAATTTTTGATAATAAATGTGATAAGTTTGTAAATTTGTAAGTTTGTAAGTTTGGTTTACATACTCAACTTGTATATTTTTTATCATTAGTAAAGTAGCTTGTTATATTATATTGTATCATTAGCTATCAAAAAAGAGTTTAACTAACACTAAAAATAATACAATAGCTAACTTTTAAGTAACTACATGCTTAATTAAATGGAAATCCGTTATTCTAATGATGAATTGGTTTTTATATCCACGAAACTTTCATGTTGCCGCACGACAAAAAATGTAAAGTTCTATAGAAGAATAGTTAGAAAGAACAAGACATCATTTTTGATTGTCGTGATTAAGACATCACAGAAATTCAAATAATATCTTCCCGAATTGTGCTATTTTTCAGACTTGAATACAGTCAGACTAATCTTAAATCTTCATCATTAATTCCATTAATCAAACTAGGTTAGAGTAGAGATCTTTAGAATGATTTCTCTTACATTTTTGTATTTTTATAAGACTTTTTTTTTATAATTATTATTAATTAATTTATAAGTCCGAAAAAGGAGTTTCACTAATTACTAAAGTTATATTTTTATTTTGAGAGACTGCGACGACCTAAGCAGGTTGTTGTAATTAACAAAGAGTGTGTAAATTATAATATTAATTTCTCCTTTATAACCTTTTGTTATTTTTAGTTGTGGAAACGGATTAGTATTTTAGGTTCATTAATCTTAATTTCATTCTTTTGTTATTTCAAAGTCCGGCTCATTAATGTTCATGGCGCTTTCTAAAACTTACCCCCATGGAGACTTTATTTCATTGATTACTAGCAAATCATTGTTCGTCAAAAGTTGAACTTCACTCACTAGTCACTACCCTATCTGTCTTTTTAATTTCATCAACATCTCAGAGGAAACAACGAAAGTTTGTGTAATGAAAACAGGGCAAATACATTTTGAATTGAGACAAAACAGACAGTAGTTTTGAATAAATTAGAGAACGGGACAACCACTCGTAGACTAAACCGTAACATATGAAACTACGGATAGTTTGTGAACCTATTACAGTATGTCCAAAATATGTTCACTCTCATTGGTTAAAGCATAAGTAACTAATGAAATTGAAATGACATGTATGCTACTAATAGACATATTTGAATAATTAGTAAGGAAATCTCAACCTAACAAACCAGAAAGGTAGACTTGCGAATGATCTTTCTGAAACCGTAAACACTGTCACCAACAAAAAAAAAATTGATTTATGGAGTTCAATTGACAATAATTTATGTCACTATGCTTTCTCCAGCAAAGAGCATGGGTCAAAAGTAATTTCTAGCGGTTATAAAAATATTGGTTTGAGTATACAGAGGTCCGCATAAATAAGTACACATAGAGGAAGTGAGTTAGATGTGAGTTAGCATGGAGTGAGATCGGGAGTTTCAACCCCCTAATTTTTTATACATGGCTTTTACAGTTAACACTTTCTCCATGTGTACTTATTTATGCGAACTTCTGTATATAAATATAATTCATGAAATGGCTTCAAACGACCGATACGCTAAATTAGGTTATAAGATAGTGTCTGTTTAGCTTTTTTATAGAAATACATTCAAGTATAGAGTGGAACAAGTTAAAATAAGTAGCATATCATCTATCAAATAAATGTATTTAGATAAAAATATACAATTTTTATAAGTAACATCAAGTCCAATATGAAAAAATAATATCGTAATTCGAAGCAGACGGACAGACAGACACGATTACAGAATGCTCCCCTATTGCCAAAGTAAAACAAAAATGTCATATGGTTGGTTCGTATCACATTATCCTCTGGGTCATTCATTTATGTGTTAATTTGAGTATGAATTCAGAAAAGTTTACAATACTACTTAAGACTGTTATCCGTCTCCGAATAGATTAGTTAGCACATATAAACTTTAGAATAGATAGGACAGGACTTAAGAAAGTGTATTTTTAAACTTGAATTTTATCTTTGACAGTCATTCTATTGTTATTGGTAAAATAAAAGTTTAATAATAAAATTTTTTTCTTGTTAAACTAATCTTTTTGGTGATCTCTGGGCTTATCCCAGTCACTCATCATCTCCTGTGTGCTAATGAAAAGAAGATGACAAATTTCCCTTTTGTAGATCCTTTTAGCCATGAGCTATGAGGGTTAGATTTTCTTGATGATATTTAAGTCCTCATGACTATTTATTGGCCATAACTTATTTTAGGAGAGGGTGCAATTGCCCACCTGTTCTCTATTAATATGAATCTCTTCGCCATGGTATTTAGGAATTAGGATGTCAAACGGGGGGTAAAATGGGTGACATGGCTCCTCATCCTCTTTATATGTAGAATGAATGAAATCCAATGTTTCCGGGATTGATTTTCTATTTTTGGGTCATGAGGGAAAGGGTCACATTTTAAAAATTTCATTTCTGACGAATCACTCTTATATATAAACCAGACAACGTCTCCAACCGTGAGATTACTCTGAATTTAGTTGGTGACCAATCACGAACCACCTGCCATTCTTATTAGAATATAATATTAGGTTACCTCAAATCATCATATAGAAACCTTGAGTTGAAGTTTACAACTTAGGAACTTGACCTCTTCAACTTGAACTAGACATCTCTGAAATATAACATTCAGTCAAAATGATGTATTTGTGTTACATTTTTGTTTTAGGTACATTGATTGGTTTTGGAATGACCAATCCACCAGTTAGTTTAGAAAATAGTTTTGCTAGTGGAACTAATACTAATAATAATATAGTCCCAAAGATATCAAATCTTGAAGCAACCAATGGAATTCCTCAGTTTAGTGTTGGAGATCCAACTCAATCTGCGCAGGAGCAATACCGAGCATCATATTATTTTGGAGGTCATCCACAACATCAATTCATTGGTGGAAATCCTGATTGGAATAGAGATACTTATGTAAATGCAGCTTCAGATCTTGCTAATCAAGCTGACAGTAGTCAACAATATCAATATGGAGCTCCAGCAGCGATGTATGGTGCTCCATCGTCTTCTTATGGAGTTGATGATGGTTAGTCCACAAGTTTAGACAATTATAACTTATTTTTTGTCAAAAATCTTAAATTAATAGATTTTTTTTTAATGATTTTTAGGTTATGATTCTGACGGTGGGGCTGGTGGAGGGCTTCTTGGTGGGTTGGGTGGATTAGCTGCACTTTTAGGTCTAAAAGGCTTAAAAGGAGCAGGAATTTTAGGACTTTTAAAACTTGGAATTATTCCATTATTGGTCCTTATTATTCCATTATTGTTACTTTTACCATTGTTACTTTTATTTGTACCAATCCCAGTTATAACTATTCCAACTGGTAGAAGTTTTGGGATTGATATCAAAGATCTTAGTGGACGAATGTCAAATTTGGCCAAAAATGTTTTAGAGAGTGATAAGTGTATTGAAAGACTATCTTGTGAGATGAGCCGATATAGTCGTGGTACTTTTATTGACAAAACATTCAAACGGTAATTATTATAAGAGTCAACAATGACTAATTCAACCAAGTACTCTTCAATCTCAACAATGAAAGATTAATTTTTATTTTTATTTATTTTACAATAGGGTGATCAACAAATATGAAATTCAGATGCCAAATCCACTTCAACGAATGGCTCGAGCATATATGGAACCTTCGTTGGGATGCAAGAAATTCAATTGTTTTTTATTAGATGATGTCACTGCTAATATTAAAAAATCTAAAAAATCATCCTAACTCCTATAAATATTATATAATTTTGAGTTAATTGTTAATATTTCTTCAAATTGTTATTCAGTATTCTTCTACTTACTTAATCTTTGATTAGGCATTTTGGTAATTGGACAGAAAAATGGTATGGACTTAATGTAAACTAAAAGTGTTTTATTTTTAAATTGTTGGTACTGCCTGTGACATAAATTGACTGTTTAAGAGTTTGGAAAGTTATGGGATTAGGTAGACGGAGTACTGACTAAATTTACTAAAAACTTAAATGACATTTACNTTTCTTCAAATTGTTATTCAGTATTCTTCTACTTACTTAATCTTTGATTAGGCATTTTGGGACACAGAAAAATGGTATGGACTTAATGTAAACTAAAAGTGTTTTATTTTTAAATTGTTGGTACTGCCTGTGACATAAATTGACTGTTTAAAGAGTTTGGAAAGTTATGGGATTAGGTAGACGGAGTACTGACTAAATTTACTAAAAACTTAAATGACATTTACCTAATTTTTGTATGATCTCTTGACTTGGATCCCCTTTTGACTCCAGGATCAATTTTATATAACTGAAGATATATGACGACCATTATTAACCAATAGAGCTGACTAAACTTGACTGACTTGTAATAAGTCTACACACAAATTTTGTAATCAAAACATTGTTATTTTTTTTTTAATAGTTTGAACAGAGTTTAAATTAAAAGAATAATTGTCGTTGTTGGTATTAAATATCCTGATTCCTGACTGATGATGATGGGAAGTAAAAATTTATCCTTTGTAAATAGCTTTACGACCAATTGAACGTCCCAAAGGCTTGCGTCCATCTGATGGAGGTTTCTTTCCACTAAGTCTCGGTAATCCATGGACACCCTGTGAATCTGTGGAGAATTTTGCAAGAATTTTAAGAAGAAAAAAAAATTTTTTTTTTTTAAGATGTTTTATGACTACATGACTACAACTTACCGAAAAGTGTAGCAAAAAGTAATACGAGAAATGAAATATTCAGAAAATTCATTCTGTACTTGTTTGACTTGAGGTTTCTGGAGATAACTGATTAGAAGAGTAAGATATGTAATTGTGTGTGTGTAGTTATGGTGTTCAACAATCAAATTAATTATTGTAAGTTGATTGTATAATTTTCAAGTGACCTAATTAACATCTTAGCCATTATTACTTTCAGATATTTAGAAAGGAGAGTGTAAAATTTTTTAATTTATTTTATTCCATAAGACATTCATAATCATAATAAGTAAAAGTACTATAAGAACAGGGAAGACTTTCTTAATTTTTTTTTCAACGTATCAAGTTTATGATAACAATGTCACAATTGTAAAAAAAAAATTTTTTTTTGATATATTGTTAACTCAATTTTGTTGATTTCACTTTCTTTCACTCTCAAATTTTCTAAACTGGTAAAACGAGTTTTCACTTCTGAAACAATTATTACAAGAAGTAATCAGTACAGTGCACGACGGTTATAAGAGCTGCTCTCCTTCGCCTGGAAATGCTCTTATAACCGTTTGTTCTTGCAACGCTTCTAAGAGCAGGATGTTCTTATAAAAAATATATGGCAAAAAAAAATTTTTTTTTTCAAAATTTATAAAAAAAAAATCTATACTGTAGTATATATCTTAAATAAAGTTTTCAACTGTAACTATCGTCGACAATTTTGTCAAAAATTTCAATTGTTTAATTCTTATTTAAAGTTTTGTAAAGANGAGTTTTCACTTCTGAAACAATTATTACAAGAAGTAATCAGTACAGTGCACGACGGTTATAAGAGCTGCTCTCCGTCGCCTGGAAATGCTGCTCTTATAACCGTTTGTTCTCACAACGCTTATACGAGCAGGATGTTCTTATAAAAAATATTTGGCAAAAAAAAAATTTTTTTTTCAAAATTTATAAAAAAAAAATCTATACTGTAGTATATATCTTAAATAAAGTTATCAACTGTAACTATCGTCGACAATTTTGTCAAAAATTTCAATTGTTTAATTCTTATTTAAAGTTTTGTAAAGATTTTACAAGAACGACATTTCAACTGAAATGATTTCAAGTGGTACTTTTATAAATTGAAGATGTAAAAAGATTATTTTTGTTTGAGATTTGACTTTTGCTCTTATATCCAACTCCCGCTTCAAAAATTAGCCAGCAAAAGGTAGTTCTTATAACCGTTTTGCTCTTATATAGGTTGTTCTTATAAGGCGTTAATGTCCCATGCTAAATGCATTAGAGCAAACCAAATCCGCAAAACTCTGCTCTTATAACCCGAATGTTCTTATAAAGGATGCTCTTATAAACGTCGTGCACTGTAAATAGTTTATTACTTAGCTTGTTAGTTATGTATTCCTACTGAATGCTATTATAGCAATAGTAGAGCTATAAAGTATAATTTTATACTATAACCAATCTAGATAACCAGGAACACTGTGATTGGTTGACCTCTTCGAACTTACTTCATCAATGTCATGAGCATGACCGCAGACATCAGATATTACATTGTTTAATGAAAATACTGTAATATCACATAATCAAATAATTACTCACTCCCAATGAGAGAAAGTAGTTTACAATTAACAAAATCCTAAAGAACTTCCACTATCTAAGTGATTGTGAGTGTGATAGTATCAGGAAATCTTCTTGATCATTTCTCGTTTGTTGATTTAGGTGAATTTTTATTCAATTCTACCAATTTTGTAAAGTATTTGAAGAGTGGACACATTGATTTTGATATAGTGATTACAACAATGCATTTTGGAATGATTACAACGGTTTTACTTTTTATTATGTACAGTGGGTTTTTTACAGATGGAATTATCCCTTCACTTGTGCTCAAACTGTTGTTACTTAAAGGTACACTACTTNCTCAAACTGTTGTTACTTAAAGGTACACTACTTTTAGGACCACCAATCGCATTAGGTGCATTTGTGGTTGGTCAAGGTTCTGGTCTTATCATTGGCAGGCTTATAGGAAATTCTAGAATTTTGGAAAGAATTAGAAATGTTCGTCCTCATCTTGATACGTTCTTCAACTATTATGGAGATGTTGGGCATGATGGACACGTTGAACATTTTGGACATGATGNTTTAGGACCACCAATCGCATTAGGTGCATTTGTGGTTGGTCAAGGTTCTGGTCTTATCATTGGCAGGCTTATAGAAAATTCTAGAATTTTGGAAAGAATTAGAAATGTTCGTCCCCATCTTGATACGTTCTTCAACTATTATGGAGATGTTGGGCATGATGGACACGTTGAACATTTTGGACATGATGGACACGTTGGACATTTTGGACATTTTGGACATGTTGGTCACTACGGACATGTTGGGCTCACTGAACATTTTGGATGGGATAGACCTTTCCATTACCATAAAAATATCTATCCAACACATCAACATTTTGATGACTTACCTCAAAATTATTTTAATTCGTACAATCAGAGTCCCTATGGAACTCATACTTATGACACGACGCATGCGCCTTATTATGGAACTAGCAATAGTTATTACCCTACTCCAGAATATACCACACCATATCATACCAATAGTAACAGTGCACTGTTCAATACAAACTACCCATCAATAGCTTCCAATCATCCTGCCCTAAACTATGGCGAAAAATACAAAAAATTTAATACTGAAACACGCCCAACGTATAAAAGTAAGTTTTTGTTAAAATTTTAACAAAATTTTATGTCAATTATAAAAGATTAAAGAAATAATTGACTATTTTTAGCACAATCTATGGATAACAATGATGGTGATTATCAATTGAGTCTTACTGAACAGGGATCTCTTGAAGGTTCTGATGGTAAATGTTGGTTGTTTAAAGTCAAACATGGTTTAGAATTGACAAATTTGAAATACTTGATAGTATAACTGTTGTTTTTTTACAGTAAAACACATTCGAGGTAACAACCATGGTACAAAATACAAAAGTGTTAGTCCAGAATACAAGGGTGAGTGTTAAAGTTTGGATCTGTTAATTTGTAATTCATATATTGCATTAACTTGTGTGATGTTTGTTGTAAGTAGGAAACAACAATGGATACCAATACTCATATACTGAGACTGAAATCATGCCAACTTATGAAGGTCCTTTTAATTATAACAATAGTCGACGGATATAAGACTTTTCGTTATAAGACTACAGTCTGTTCAAATAAGAAAGTGAAATTTTTGAGAATGATTTTGCAAAAAATAAAAAATTGATTTTTTCTCAAACTTTTTTACATATTGGTTATAAGACCCAAATTCCAAGATGTGATTTTGAAACAACGTAACGAATTTATGATGGGAGAATAATTCTTTATAAGACTTATTGGTTATAAAACTCAAAATTTTTGCTGCAAAAAAAAACAAGTATCTTATATCCGTCGACGACTGTATTTATAATATTTTCAGTTTAGGTAGCCAAGAATAGTTGCTAAATTTTCAAAAAAAAAATTTCAGTTGGATACAAATCATTCGAAGTTAATGATAATGAAGCATTTGGTTCCACCCAGTATGAACAAAGTCAGAAAACACCTTCTCGACAAAAAGCTCCAACAACAATGAGAGTACCTGATACCAAAACGAAGGCCTCAGCAGTAGCGGAGAATTACATTATCGAACAATTTTTGAAACCAACCAATGGAGAACCAGAATTGAGTGAAGAGAAGAAGTTGGATGCTCTAGCTGATATACTTCGATCACAATTTCATAATGAATTTTTGAATTCAATTGAAAAGGAAACTCAAAAAACTGAAGAAACTACAGATGTGACAACAACTCAACCTTCCCCAACTCCCTTAGCTACAAAATTAAAAAAATTTGAATCTAATATTCCGAAATTGAAAAAAGTTGTACCTAGGGACAAAAAATCAGTTGGCATGATGTCTCCTTTGTTGGATGCATTATCTAATGTGGAGGCACCAGATCTTGTACCTAGTTCCCTCATGTCATGGTTGATGGATGGATACGAACCCTTCTCATCAGACTGGATTCTGCGCAATAGAAAAAAAAGACAAATTTCTAAATCAGATAGTGTCAAAGACTTAGATTTAGACAAAGTGACAATTTCTTTTATCCAAGATGTAAAGAATCTTTTTAGTATTATTTCATTTCTGGACATTAATCGTTGTTTGGAGAAAATGGTTTGTGAAATCCATAGTCAACAACATCATGGAGCAACAGAGTATGAAAACAACATTGTCACAGCTTTCAAGTAATTTTTTCTAAAATTTATATGAAAATTATTTTTTATGAAAATTATTAACAAATATAATTTTTACACAGGATTATGGATAGAGTGATGCCTCTTGATGCTTCAGTAGAAGACAGTACAACGAAATATCGTCTAGCGGCTCATTTGGGACAAAAAACGTCTACTGGTCAATCCTGTGTTGAAGTATTTTCAGGATGTGGATTCAGTACACAACAAATTATACATCTTGGAAATATTGCAGTTCCACAGAATTTGAAAAATGTTCCAGAATCAAGATCAAACACCAATTCTGAAGAAGCTGATGAAAATACAGGGACATAGACTCAATAATTATTGTTGACGCATTTAAGCCAGTATTGCTCGTTCTGCCATTTTTTTTGTTACTTCCAGCGCTATATATGCGCCTTGTTACTAATTTATTACTTTTGAGGCTGTTCCGATTGGCTGAATTCTCCGAAATCTCGAACCGTGTGGTCAACAAAGCGTGGTGTAGCTTACCACAACAGAGTTTCAAGAATAATGTTTTTGGTTTAAAATTAATTTTACACTATACTACAAAACAATAATTAAAAACTAAGCTAGTCGATTTTTGATTTTTTTTTATAGACTAAAACTAGCTAAGCCGGTCGATTTTTGATTTTTTGTAAATAAAATGAATAAAATATTTAGTAAACTAAAGTAAGAGCATTTGAAGTACCAATGCGGTTAGCTCTTTCTGCTGTTTCCTTCTCCAGGAGCATAGGGTAGTGTGGACCACCCACGTTTGAGCGATGTTCACGGTGCCAAGGAACTCTGGTCTCAGTAACAGTCTGTCGATGAGTATAGGGTAACTGGGTCGTGATTTTGTAAGTATATGGTCTCATTGTAGTAAATTCAATTTGATTCGTCATACCACTTCGATGAAAGTAGGCACTTGACCGTGTGGTAGTGTCTCGATAATAATATGGTCTCGATGTTGTTGTAAAATCATTATCCCTATTGTGCTCCATTTCGTTTCCTCTACGACTCCAAGTGATGCGTGAGTCATCTTTAGAAGAAACTCTCCAATCTCTTTCTTGTTCAAAACGTCCTGGTTGTACAGTTGATATGTAATGTGAAATTGGTCGAATCGTTGATCTAGTAGGTTGTACTGCAATTCTCATTCGTGATGATTGAGGGCTACTGTCTGCTCCACGATAGCGTGGGAATACGATTTCAGTTCCATCATCCCCAAGGTAGCTGACAAAATCTCCGGATTTGAGTTGAAGGGATGGTTTCCAACCATATTGACCTTGAGGGACGTCTTCCCTTTGGTCATAGTTTTGATTTTTATATTTGTAATCTTTATTAGAAGGTTCATTGTTGACTTTACGAAGTTTATGGTACTCAAGTTCAGAACGTTCATCACTATTATCCCCAGTATTCACCACTCTCGCCAGTATCTGTTTAGGAAAAATCAGTTTTGATTATACAGGCTTTATCAACATGATTTTTAAAGGGAATATGGAAATTTAGTTATTAAATCCACTGCGCCATCGCCTAGACATTGGAGTTTTGATGAATTTGTTACATGTTCTTTGTTTGAGCCACGTCTATAGGTGATGTGTCCATCACTTCTACTTTCTACAAGCCAATCACGACCACCAGTTTCACCATGAGGAACGCCATGCATCCGACGATTACTGGTAGCAGGTGATTCTCCTCTCCAAGCTTCAGATCGTGGAGATGTGCCTCGAACAATGTTATTTTTTTCACCATCGCCTCTTCTACGAACATAAGTAACATGATCTCCGCTTCGAGTACTGATAGCCCATGCATCATTTTCCGCGGAATCAAAAGTGTTAGGACGACTGTAGTAAGAAGGTTCGATAGGTCTCACACCAGATGGTTGACTATCCCATCTTCTGACATCTGGCCTAAAGCTATTTCGTTCGGTGGGACGAGTTGGACTACGATACCAAATATTATCCCTTGGATCTGAAGTTTGGTAACCTGATCGAAGTTCCCTTGGAGTGGAAACTGCTGGCCTTCTTTCATAAATCAAACTGTTCAAATCTGAAAACCAAGAAGCTTACTGAATTAGAATCACTGGTGATTGATTACTTATCTATAGGAAGGTTGCGGATAGTATACCCGGCAGTTTTACCGGATATCGGATATCCGGCGTTTTTTGATTTCCGGATATCGGATATCCGGCGCGGATATCCGACACGGATATCCGGCATGCTTGGTTGATTAAGCATGTATTGCACATAATTTTTATTAAAACAAGATGCGTTTTGACTTATTTCACGCGAACGTGCAAGGGTCAATTTTAAAACTCGAATACATTTAATATATACTCCAATATATTAAATCTAACAAAATTATTGATTCATTTTTTAGGATTTCTGAAAAAATTGTCTAGAAAATTATCCGCGCAGATACTTATAAGTATCCGGTATCCGGCGGATAGTCTATTCGGCAGAGTTTTAGGCGCCGGATATCCGAAACATATCTACTTATCAACACATAATTTTCAGACCCTGAGTAGGTTTCNACAAAATTATTGATTCATTTTTTAGGATTTCTGAAAAAATTGTCTAGAAAATTATCCGCGCAGATACTTATAAGTATCCGGTATCCGGCGGATAGTCTATTCGGCAGAGTTTTAGGCGCCGGATATCCGAAACATATCTACTTATCAACACATAATTTTCAGACCCTGAGTAGGTTTCCAAGGNAAACTGTTCAAATCTGAAAACCAAGAAGCTTACTGAATTAGAATCACTGGTGATTGATTACTTATCTATAGGAATGTTGCGGACAGTATACCCGGCAGTTTTACCGGATATCGGATATCCGGCGTTTTTTGATTGCCGGATATCGGATATCCGGCGCGGATATCCGACACGGATATCCGGCATGCTTGGTTGATTAAGCATGTATTGCACATAATTTTTATTAAAACAAGATGCGTTTTGACTTATTTCACGCGAACGTGCAAGGGTCAATTTTAAAACTCGAATACATTTAATATATACTCCAATATATTAAATCTAATAAAATTATTGATTCATTTTTTAGGATTTCTGAAAAAATTGTCTAGAAAATTATCCGCGCAGATACTTATCGGTATCCGGCGGATAGTCTATTCGGCAGAGTTTAGGCGCCGGATATCCGAAACATATCTACTTATCAACACATAATTTTCAGACCCTGAGTAGGTTTCCAAGGNTTTTAGGCGCCGGATATCCGAAACATATCTACTTATCAACACATAATTTTCAGACCCTGAGTAGGTTTCCAAGGATCATTGATGAAGTCTTGATAGAGTGATAGTCCGGGTTCTGAGTTGGTGTTTGATTGTTGTCTTGTACCGGCTGTTCTAGAACTTGCATACGATTGTGCTAAAATTGGAACACCGTCAGGAGTTGTCTGTGTGTTTGTTATTCTGTCGATGGGATGTCTTGATCTCTGAGAGTTAATATGAACTTGTGATCCCTGACGCTTAAATCTCTGCAAATAATTAGTAATTCATTAGACAAGAATCGGATTACAACCTTAACCTTCGAATGTTGCAATCTTGACTTTAGTAGAATAGCTAATGCCCTGGCTCAACGATAACTTGACATGATGACCCATAAAACAAATATTTTACTTATTCTGTCATCAAAATAAGAACGGAGATTTGTCATTCGTGATACTGTTTACGCTTTAAAAATTTTTTTATAAATTATTTATTTTTGGAAATTANAACGGAGATTTGTCATTCGTGATACTGTTTACGCTTTAAAAATTTTTTTATAAATTATTTATTTTTGGAAATTAGTACTGTTGCCCCGATGCAGGCAAAAACCCGCATCGGCCGATACGCCGATTCAGTGTCATTTCGGATCGGCGATGCAGATGCATCGGTCGATGCATCGGCCGATGCAGCAGAGGATTCTGACGCATGAGTTGACACCGAACTGTTTTGTCACAACAAGCAATGTTTTGTCGACTAATTAACGTCCTGCTCACAAAACATCGTGAATTTCGGTTTCATTTGTAATCTAAGTTAGGCTGATCTTGAAAAAATTGGTAAAAATGAGCCAATCGGATGACGAAATTGTAGTGATCCCAAATGCAGACGAAACCCAACTAGAGCCAGGTCCAAGCGGTAAGTATATATAAGTTAAGTTTTCTTATAAAAAATATTCTAATTGTGTTTTGTTTTCACGTTGTACTTGCTCAACTATTTAAATTATTTCGTAGCACATATCCCAAAAACAAAGAGTCCGATTTGGGATCATTTCACTCAAGTATACATTTCAGAATGAATCGGCCGACGCATCGGCCGATGCAGCCGATTCGACTGTCCCTTGCATCGGCGTTGCCGATTCAAAGCCGATTCGTAAAACTAGTTGAATCGGCGGACGATTCATCGGCTTGCCGATGCATCGCGGCAACACTGGAAATTAGGTACAAACAAGTCAAGTTGTTTGTCTGATGTACGTCGTTCGTTCTTGTAAACAAAATTTAAAAAATGATCAACAGATTTCGCAATAATTACTTAATTTTTTGTACAGACTGAGNAACGGAGATTTGTCATTCGTGATACTGTTTACGCTTTAAAAATTTTTTTATAAATTATTTATTTTTGGAAATTAAAATTAGGTACAAACAAGTCGAGTTTTTTGTTGGCTCGGCTCAGCTCGCAAAAATTTCAACTCAGCTCGGCTCATTTCTCAACTCGCGCGAGCAGCTCGCGAGCTGACTCGTGAGTCATAGTTTAGTTATAATCGCAAATTCTTTTCTACTTCGACGTTGTGATTATAAAAGTAGATTATGGGAATTTACAGTGATATTGGAGAGTGCCACATGTCCTAAGTAAGACGTTCTATTCACCATGGTGAATATAGTTTTTTGAAGAAATCAATCGGTTGAAATAAAGTACGTTGTTTGTCTGAAGTACGTCGTTGGTTCTTGTAAACAAAATTTAAAAAATGATCAACAGATTTCGCAATAATTACTTAATTTTTTGTACAGACTGAGCAAAAATGCCACCGTCTGTTTGTTAACATACATTCAAGCCNGCAAAAATGCCACCGTCTGTTTGTTAACATACATTCAAGCCAAAGTAACAAAAGTCATTGAGTTGACTCATTGTTTGTGAAACAATTAACTAAATGACAAAACTGATGTCGTTATCCTTTCGAAGAAGTTAAAAGATTATTTTTAATTTCATATAATAGTAAATTTTAGCAATTTACTTACAATTTTTAACCCGAAAATTTAGCGAGCTAGTTCACGAGTTATTGCTGTTACTCGAGAGAGCCAATGCTCTAGCTCAGCTCGGCTCCTGACTCGTCCATTTATAAATACGTTCAATAGTCTGTGCTCAACTCGTTTGCAAAACCTATTTGGAACTATTTTGGTCCAGTTTTTATTCATCGAATAATAAAATTGTTGAAAAGTTGAGGCTTTCACGTCAATTTACAGTTTTCACAGCCTATTGTTCGAGTTCAATAATCTGTGCTCAACTCAGCTCAAACTCGGCTCACTCGTTTAGCTCGCGTGCTGGCTCGGCTCATTTGGAAGCCTATTTGGAATTTGGGTCAATTTACAATTTCACAGCCTATTGTTCAAAATTAAAATAATGCCTCGGTTAACACGAACACCAATTAATTGATCAATTTTTAAAGAATCTTCAGCTTTTTTCTTACAAAATTTAACGAATAACTTCTTTTGAATGACTTTTCAAACATTGAAATTCGACAGAAAATGAACCAATGATATATTTTTAGTCATTTTTAGTCTCCACAACAACTCACTATTATAAAGTAATGGTAAATTAAAACTACCTCGGCTAAGACGAACAAATTATTCCCCAAGTTGTATGTTCGGCTTACGCTTAAGCCGAACCTCGGTTACCACGAACCATATTTTCCGATCCCTTGAAATCCGTCTTATCCGAGATTTACTGTATTTGGAAATTGGTAATCGAGATCTTCATAAGGAGACTGACGCTAAGTCTCCTCCTCTGCTCAGCATTACCAAACTCAGCGTCTCCCTCCTTATGAGAATCTCGATTACCAATTCCAAAATAATTCTCTGTATAATGCTTTTAGTAAAAAATTTTCAAGTCTTTATTCTTTGGCTTGGGCATAAAATCATAACTTTTTGAACATTTAAACCTGGAATAAATTAAAAAAAAATTTTTAAACAATTATGTAATTATTATCATTGTTACCTGTTGAATTTCCAACCCATTGGCGAGGTAAATGCCGAAAATAAGTAGAATTATAGGTAACTTCATCCTCTTATATTAATAATTAACTTTTAAAACAATTAGAAATTGACTGAAAGTAATTCTTTAACCTTACTTGCATGAAATAAGAAGTCTTAGTAAACTATAATTAAGCACTGCGGATCTTCAAAGACAAATGATAGATATTTGTATACTTACCATAATTTTTGCAACATTGACATTGACCTTAAGTTTACCACTGACGACGCCACAAGATCAAAACCTTCCATAACATTCTCTACCAAAATTTTTTTTTAATTTTCTGAACTTATGAAATGCAGTCAAGGACGATTGTCAAAATTTGACAAGAAACTAATTCATTTTGTAAGAGCATTGGTTCGATGAATGATTGATCTTTGACCCATTCAACGTGTGCCAGAATGTCCTTCTGAATACAAATTTTCTCAAATTCTTTGACAGCATCCCTTGTCACGCTTACAATATATAGTCCAACAATTCATATTTATTATTATAATAATTATTATCAAACTATTAACTTACACTTAAAAGTTATTGTTTTTCATATTAATTAAAGCTCTTCCTTTGGATTTTGGATAACTGCTTCAATGAATAATATCAATTCCTCTCCCTTCATTGGTCCTCCATAAGGTCCTTTCAATTCACCTGATATGTACAAGTTCATCGTAGGGAATTCCTGAATCTAAAAAAAAAAAAATCAGTAAAAAATTTTCTAAAAAATCAACTAAAAATTGAATGAAATAATTTATAGTTAGCTGTTGTAGCAACGGGTCACCTCGACCTGTGCATTAGCTGACCACTTACAGCATTCTCTTCACAAAGTCCTTTGTTTCGAGTACAATCAACTTTTGCAATTTTAACATTTTTGTTATATTTATAATGTCCAGCTAATTCTTCCCAAATTGGTTCCAATTTCTGACATGGTGTACACCATGGTGTATGGAAATTTACAAATACCAATGATTCGGTTTCTATAACTTGTTCAAAGTTTTCCTGATCCAATACTGTGGCGGCACTTTTGAATTGATTTTCGTCCAAATTTGAAGTCTTTTTAGGAACTTCTTTTTTCCCTAATTTCTTGTAAACGTAAGCTTTTAAGGATTCCAAATCCAATGCTTTGCTAGAATACTTCTCATCCTAAGGAATTATTACCAATTAGAGCGATAGGTCATTCACCCTTTACTCTAGACATGGACATTTCTTACCACAACTCCTTCCACCAACCACAGGAGACTTGGATATCCTCGTACTTGATGTTCATTACATTTTGCCTTGATAATTAGCATAATTATTAAAAAAAATTTTTTTTTAATTTATAAATGTGAAGTTCCAAATGAGAGAAAAAAATTAACTTAAAATTTTTTTAAATACCTTAAACATAGTACAATCCAACTGTCCGAAGGTAACATCATCGTCATACTGAAAATGCTGAGCAAGGTCTGGCCAAACATCTTGTAAATCCATACATCGAGAAGACCAAGGAGCACAGAAATTGACAAAAGCATGACCATTTCCGGTAATATCGTCAAAATTTTCATCAAGAAGTGTATGAAGTCCAAAGGAAAGTGGGGGTGGAAGAGCTACTCTTGCTCCGTAGACAAACTAAAATAAGATTCGAATCCAATGAAACGGTTTCATATAATGTTTTGTAACTACAGTAAACTCTCGATGTAAGATTAATTAACGGGAGGCAAACAATTTAGGTCTTATATCCAGGAAATCTTGTACCCGACCTTGATTATAAGATCCTTACGGGTCTTTGCTTTTCGTGTGCGATAATTTTTTGCACATGGTTTTTATTATTTGCAAAAAAGTTAAAGAGTGGAATTTTCTTAATTATTGAAATCTGGAAATACAATTATTTGGATTTCATATTCGTTTGAATACAATTGCGAACAAATTTCAGATGCGAAAATATTTTGACACCTGGTAAGCTAATAATTGGTGCAATTAAAAACCNCAGGAGACTTGGATATCCTCGTACTTGATGTTCATTACATTTTGCCTTGATAATTAGCATAATTATTAAAAAAATTTTTTTTTTAATTTATAAATGTGAAGTTCCAAATGAGAAAAAAAAATTAACTTAAAATTTTTTTAAATACCTTAAACATAGTACAATCCAACTGTCCGAAGGTAACATCATCNAAAAAAAATTAACTTAAAATTTTTTTAAATACCTTAAACATAGTACAATCCAACTGTCCGAAGGTAACATCATCGTCATACTGAAAATGCTGAGCAAGGTCTGGCCAAACATCTTGTAAATCCATACATCGAGAAGACCAAGGAGCACAGAAATTGACAAAAGCATGACCATTTCCGGTAATATCGTCAAAATTTTCATCAAGAAGTGTATGAAGTCCAAAGGAAANTCAAAATTTTCATCAAGAAGTGTATGAAGTCCAAAGGAAAGTGGGGGTGGAAGAGCTACTCTTGCTCCGTAGACAAACTAAAATAAGATTCGAATCCAATGAAACGGTTTCATTGAAATGTTTTGTAACTACAGTAAACTCTCGATGTAAGATCACTCAACGGGAGGCAAACAATGTAGGTCTTATATCCAGGAAATCTTGTTACCCGACCTTGATTATAAGATCCTTACGGGTCTTTGCTTTTCGTGTGCGGTAATTTTTTGCACATGGTTTTTATTATTTGCAAAAAAGTTAAAGAGTGGAATTTTCTCAATTATTGAAATATGGAAATACAATTATTTGGATTTCATATTCGTTTGAATCCAATTGCGAACAAATTTCAGATGCGAAAATATTTTGACACCTGGTAAGCTAATAATTGGTGCAATTAAAAACCNCCAATTGCGAACAAATTTCAGATGCGAAAATATTTTGACACCTGGTAAGCTAATAATTGGTGCAATTAAAAACCAGACCAATTAGAGCATTAATTCATTTTGCCAAGAAGTACCCCATGGTCAATTTAGTATTAAAAGCTTTAAAAAAATATTACAGGCCACACCACAAACGAAACGAATTTTTTAAATACAAATTTTTAAATTTATGAGCATAAATTGTCAAACAGGTCTTATAAAATGTTTCATTCACTTATATGGTTTCAGAATTTGAGGTTTTGTTACCAATGATGTCTTATATCCGTCGGTCTTATATCCGTTAGCTTAATATGTGAATTTTCCATAAGGCGAACCAAGCATGTTGAAATTCGGTCTTATGACGAAGCGGGTGTTACATCTCAATTCTTATATCGAGAGTTTACTGTATAAAAATGACTTACATCTCCACCGGGATTAATAAAAGTATTAAGAAACTGTTCAATTGAATGAAAGTCTCTAACACCTCTGAATCGGACGCCTTCTAATATTCCACCGTGTTTGTAAAATTTTAACCTAAGGCAAGATGGAGGGTTTATCTCACGAATACAGATTCAATCAACCATTTAATGTACGTAAAGAATTGAAATTTTTGTATTACGTTGGATAATCGGTCACATTTTGCTCTGCACAGAGTTCAACGTCCTGTGTGCAGTCGACTTTGGCAAGAACCAAATCATTTCCACCTCGATTATTGTATTTTTGTCCTAATTCTTCCCAAACTGGGGCAACGGATTTCGATTCACCATTCCTAAATGTAAAAATTTTAAATTCAGAAATAAGATTTAGTATGGTTTATTATGAAATTGAATAAATATTTTGGAATATTAAAAAAAATACACTTACCATGGTACGAAAAATAACACAAAATGGTTTTTTGTTGGTACTTGGGTGTTGAATTCGTTCTTGCTATATCTCACTACTGCTTCCAAAGGTTGTTGACCTCCGAGTTCGGTCACAGCAAATAGGGACACTAGAAGAACCGTGTAAAATAACGAATGCATATTGACACTTCAGACCCTTTACACCTGTCAGAAAAATTACAAGAAATATTTGAAACTTTTTTAACTTTGCAAAAAAGGAGAAGTAATGAATGATTTGATGATCAAAACCCGTCCCGGTAAACATTAGAATTCAAGGCCTTATAAAGCAAGCCAATGCCCTCCAGCCATTGTGTTTTTGCATGTTAGGTAGTTAGAAACAACGAACACTGAAGTAGAAGATGTTTATATGATTCTTGTATATCCCTCTTTATATATTTTAAGACAATTTCACACCTACATTACTTCAGAACAATACATTGAAAGATTATGCTGCTTATAAAATATTACTCTTGTAGATCATGAATTCATGATCATACCACCACTATTGTTGCAAAATTAAGAAATCTCTTTAAAGTCATTCATTAGACAACATATCAAAACCAGTCCCAGACATGCCATATTTCTTATAGTAAATCGTTATTTTCTTCATGCTAAAAGATCATTGCTTTTAGAGGTACTCACGGGTTACCTTATACAGATCACTTTTGCCTATCTAAGGGTCGAAAATTCAAAACAAATGGATTTTCAGCACATCCAGCAAGAACAGTACTAAACTAAACATACACTATCCAATTAAAAGAAACTTTTACATGCAAATAAGCCCTCTATTCAGTAATTTTAATTTACGAACAATTTTTTATTTTCTAACTCCATGTTAAAACAATCATAATATACTTATTTGCCTATTGTCAAAACAATAATCTTTACTTCATTCTGCACTATGTAAGCAATATCAAAGATAGTTTGTAATTATCGACAATAATAAATACTCTTATGTGATTGATAATGCTCCATAATGATAATGATTAATGAAGAAAGCAACAACCCAATTTTGTATTTTTATAGTGGGGTTGTTACTAAATCGACATATTTTATAACAAGATTTGACTGTATCTTAGAAGCTGTACGAAACGTATAAGCTTGTTCTTGTTACTTTTCTTTCTCTACTTTCCTAACCCTAATTTTTCATTGGTTTGTTTGCCTTCTGTTACTCCGCGTTTTGTTAACAACTTCCCTTTTGTTCTTATCAACCTTCCTGTTTTGCCTATCTTCCTGAAGCTCCTTTGCTTTGCCATTCTTGGAAGCTGGTCTCCGTTGCGCATTTACTTCAGAGAATAATTGTTATGGAGAATGAAATTGTTGATATACAGGGTCAGGAATAATTTNTATAGTGGGGTTGTTACTAAATCGACATATTTTATAACAAGATTTGACTGTATCTTAGAAGCTGTACGAAACGTTTAAGCTTGTTCTTGTTACTTTTCTTTCTCTACTTTCATAACCTAATTTTTCGTTGCGCATTTACTTCAGAGAATAATTGTTATGGAGAATGAAATTGTTGATATACAGGGTCAGGAATAATTTANCGTTGCGCATTTACTTCAGAGAATAATTGTTATGGAGAATGAAATTGTTGATATACAGGGTCAGGAATAATTTAGTCTATAATGGAAAAAGTTTTGCTAGGCAAAAAAAAAATAGTCAGATCTCAAATTTAATGAGTTTCGATATTTAAAATCATTTACCATGTGATGATTGGTATGACCGACTTCGTAACTTACGAATCGTAAGTCGAGAGAAAATGTGATTTACACAAAACCCAGTAAACACAAAAGACAAGCTCTTGACTTGGGGAAAGTTTAAAATAAAAAATTGAAATTGGTATCGCCTTTCATTGGCTGAATTTCTCTCGCCCGGGCGGAGAATTCTTCAATTTAAATTGTCTAAATTTGCTTCCAATTATTCCAGACAGTCCTTCAAGCTAAATTGAAATTTCGAAATTTCTCCGGCATTGTTTTCACTGGCATCTCACTGTATAAAACTGAGTTATGTCTGGCCTTGTAATAACCTCTCCCTACGATTTTTGCCTTCTTTGGATAACCTCTTCTTTTTNAAACTGAGTTATGTCTGGCCTTGTAATAACCTCTCCCTACGATTTTTGCCTTCTTTGGATAACCTCTTCTTTTTTTTCTCTTTTTGAATTCTCCGACTGCTAGCAGTTCGAGGTTGTGACTGGTTGCTACCCTTTTTTATTTTTTTCTTNCTCTTCTTTTTTTTCTCTTTTTGAATTCTCCGACTGCTAGCAGTTCGAGGTTGTGACTGGTTGCTACCCTTTTTTATTTTTTTCTTAGCTTTCATTACATACAAGAAAACTCAACCACTATGAAATCACACATGCACTTATCTTACCTGCATAATCTTTTGCAGAGCAATCAAACTAAATCCCACACTACAAATCCGAATTGTGAATATTTTATGGAATTTTAATTTCAGATAATAAAAGTTAGTCTAGAAGATTCGTTGAATTGAAACTTAGAAATAGTAACTGACAGAAAGCCGTCAAGGAATCATTGATTTATGAGTAGCAAACAAGTAGTTTTGAGTTAGATAATTTAGTGATAAGTTGGTTTAGTCTCTGCTATAGGTTTTGCCTTTCTTAACAATAGAACGGGTACAGGATGGCGANATGAGTAGCAAACAAGTAGTTTTGAGTTAGATAATTTAGTGATAAGTTGGTTTAGTCTCTGCTATAGGTTTTGCCTTTCTTAACAATAGAACGAGTACAGGATGGCGATGGGATGGGATGGGAAGATGGGATTTCTCCACTAAACATTACATGTTTAATACCGATGATAAAGTAAAAAAAAGATGCTCGAGGCTAGAGCCGACTTTTTGTATTTTCGGTGAAAGGTAAAGAAAGTCCGCTCATCTTCCACGTTAAGTTGTACAGGGTGAACCAACTTAATCCGGGCCATAGAAAGTCGCTTTCACCAACAAAAATTTAAGACAGCAAATAAAGAGCGCGAAATACAAAAAGTTGTAAGGAATGAAGTTAGCGTGTGTTTGAGAAAACATTCCTCTGGAAAAATAAATAAATTTAAAGAAAGGCGATTCTGTAATGCTGAAAGATGGGTAGTTGAGAGAATGAGGAACTAGAGGAATGGGGTACGATCCCTTGGCATCTATTCCACCTGACTCAACAGAGAACCTGCCGACCCCTCCTCTCTCTGTCTCTCTGCTTTGCTCCATTGCTTTGCATCGGAACAGATATTTTATAGTGATTACAATAAAATTAACTTCACTTCCATCATTTACTATTCTCTATCGCCTGCCCCAAGCCGTTTTTGGTGAAAGGCGAAGAAAGAAGGCCCGGATTAAGTTGGTTCACCCTGTATTGGCTATTGGGTGGGTATGGGTATCCCTTGTTTCAAAATCAATAGGATTAACTGATTTCGGAATCTTACAGTAAACGTCGAANAAAGGCGAAGAAAGAAGGCCCGGATTAAGTTGGTTCACCCTGTATTGGCTATTGGGTGGGTATGGGTATCCCTTGCTTCAAATTCAATACTGATTTCGGGATCTTACAGTAAACGTCGAATAAGTTGACATTTGGTTACCACGCCACTAGTCAAAGTGTCCGATGCGAGTTCAGAAATAAAGAACTTATTACAAATATCGCTAAATATGGCAAAATCGAACCTTCATTTCGAACCTACTTACTAGATTTTTTCTTGGTCCCATTACATAAATCACATAATTTAGTCATTTTTACTACGAACAACAAATATCGTGATCTCTTTGAAAAATAATTGTTTTTCTCTTCTGATTGAAATTATAACATAACTTTTTCANCTTTTGGTTACCACGCCACTAGTCAAAGTGTCCGATGCGAGTTCAGAAATAAAGAACTTATTACACATATCGCTAAATATGGCAAAATCGAACCTTCATTTCGAACCTACTTACTAGATTTTTTCTTGGTCCCATTACATAAATCACATAATTTAGTCATTTTTTACTACGAACAACAAATATCGTGATCTCTTTGAAAAATATTTGTTTTTCTCTTCTGATTGAAATTATAACATAACTTTTTCGAATGAATGAACTCCCAAGTATTAAATAAGTGCAACATATTAAAATGATTAAACCAAATCTCTTAAAATTCCCATAAACCAAATTTTACTGTCAATCCGACGATTTCACATCACTTATCTGACATTTACTGTAATTTAGACTGTAATAAATGTTAAGTTAAATTAGATTCAAGCCAAAATCGATACCAACTAGTTATTTGGTTGTTATAATTTAATTACTAACATTTATTATTATCATTAACTTGACTTTCATTATTTTATAAAAACGGGTTTTAATTATTTTAAACAAAAAAATNTAATAAATGTTAAGTTAAATTAGATTCAAGCCAAAATCGATACCAACTAGTTATTTGGTTGTTATAATTTAATTAACTAACATTTATTATTATCATTAACTTGACTTTCATTATTTTATAAAAACGGGTTTTAATTATTTTAAACAAAAAAAATTTTTTTTTTATTAAATTTAAATTATTATTGTTGTCAATATTTGTAAATCTAAATTGAAATTAAATAATAATGGAAAAAGCGTAATCTGGATGGCGGGAAATTTTAAAAGAACAAAGGGAGGGTAAAGAGTTCAACTTTGATGTTGGACAAGACAAGAATCAGGGCAGGGCAGATTCATCATTCATCCTCGTCAACGACAACGACCACGACCACGACGACTCGTCCTTCGTCATCTTCATCAAATCATCAATCATCACTCATCAATCAAGAATCAACTCAACAGTAATTTGATTTGAATAGTTTAATGTTCAATAATAGTAAATTTCTTCAAGTTGTCTCCTCACCTCATTCATTAGTATAAAGAAGGTAAGGTTCTAATCTATTTCTCACTTGTGGTTTGGTTCTTCTGAGTTTTAATCACTAATAACACTCACATGACCCTCCCTGCTTGCTGCGTTATAATGAAGAAAGCGCTGTACGCTGATTGCATCAGCCCATTGCACTAGTAGTAGTAAGATTTTTTTTTGATATTGTTAGGTTAGGTTGATTTGTTACTAGGCACATGGTTTAATCAGTGGACGGTACTTTACTTCGACCGCTTGCTACTGAACCATCTGTCTTGATAATCAAATGAACGGTTGGAGTATACCAAAAGGGTGCTCATTATTTCCAGACCAAAGCAACCTAATACTAACTTTAGTATTAAGAGAGAAGTCACACTATTACTCAGTACATTTCTCTATTAATGATAGGTTTTTATACATAGTAAAAAGTGAACATACTTTGGGTTTGGTATAATCCAACCCAAGCTCAGAGTATTGAACCCTTAGCCTTAGTTACGGCTATTCAGTCATCGTAACTAAGAGTTCAAGACTCAGAACCCAAGGGAATTTTATGCAATAATCAAATATTGAAGTTATAAGTTAATTAAAAAAAAAATTTATTTATTTTTACGATTGAAGTTTAGATCAATCAATGGTTAATATCAACATGACACAGATCTCTGGCAAAGGAAGTGGAGAGAATAAAGAGAACCTAATTTGTAAAGCGTCAGAAAGTTCTGACTCTGATGACAGGACTACAGAAGACGGAGACGATGGAAGTGGGAGTACCAATTCTGAACAGTCGGAGGATTCCCTGTTGAACATTCAGACACGATCTAGTTCACGAGGTACACCTAAGAAAGATGAAGATTCTCGACCTCTGGACATTGGAGAACACTACATGGTCCGTCGTGTGGATTCACAATGGTGTAAGTTAGACTACGTTACGAGTTTTTTTTAATTTTAAACTGTAGGTATTTAATAATTAATGGTTAATTTGAATGAAATAGACCCTGCAGAAATTATCCATCGAAGAGACAAAGATGGACAAGTAGACTGTTTTGAGTATTATGTCCACTATGATGGATTTAATCGGCGATTGGATGAATGGGTTCCCCGAGATCGTGTAATGAGTTCAAGATTTGCTGTGCAACCCGGTACGGCAGTGGTGGCGGAACCACAGGGATCTCAAACATCTAGTCAAACGGAGAAGAAACTCACCAGGAATCAAAAACGGAAACACGATGAAATCAATCACATAGAAAAACCTATTGATGAAATGGATCCAACTACAGCAGCACTTGAGAGAGAACACGAAGCCATTACAAAGGTGAGGAATTAAAAAAAGCTGACAACGTTCTAACTCAGAAGATAAAGTTGTGCACTATTTCACAAAACATCTTTGGACTTCGTTCTGTAGGTCAAATATATTGATAAAGTTCAGTTTGGCAAATTTGAAATTGACACTTGGTACTTTTCACCATATCCTGAAGAATATGGGAAAGTAGGGAAGTTATGGATATGCGAATTTTGTCTCAAATACATGCGACTCGAGAGAACCTATCGGTATCATCTGAGTACTTGTCATTTGAAGCAGCCACCGGGAAAGGAGATTTACAGAAAGGTAAATAAGGCTAAACTTAAGATTAGTTGACATTTCCTGTGCTGCTGGCACCGACATAACTTGTTTGTTATTACCAATTACAGGGAACATTGTCAATTTGGGAAACGGATGGCAAGGACAATAAGATATATTGTCAAAACTTTTGTCTACTTGCTAAATTATTTTTGGACCATAAGACGCTGTAAGTACTTTCTGAATAAAGTCAATAAATTCATGTACTGAGAGAGTCTACAGAGTTTATGTTGCAACTTTCAGATATTTTGATGTGGAGCCATTTCTCTTCTACATTCTCTGTGAAATCGACAAATACGGAGCACATATTGTTGGATACTTCTCAAAGGAAAAAGAAAGTCCAGATGGAAACAATGTCGCTTGTATTCTTACTCTTCCTCCATACCAAAGGAAAGGCTACGGAAAACTTCTGATTGCATTTAGCTACGAACTTTCGAAATTGGAATCAGCGGTTGGGTCCCCAGAAAAGCCTCTCTCTGATCTAGGTAGTGATTGATATTTATTTGTTCATTCAACATGCCTCCGGTTAATTATTCTAAATTATTGAGATTTTTTTTTGTATTCACAGGGAAACTCTCCTACCGCTCATACTGGTCATGGGTTCTCCTAGAAATCCTTCGTGATTTTCGAGGTGTCTTGTCCATCAAAGATTTGTCCAATATGACTTCAATTTCACAGACGGACATAATCTCAACTCTTCAGTCACTCAATATGGTAAAGTACTGGAAAGGTCAACATGTAATTTGTGTCACTCCAAAGATTGTCGAGGAACTTCTCCAGACGTCACAATGGAAAAAACCAAAGCTAACAGTAGACGTTGGGTGTCTTCGTTGGAATCCCCCCAGGAAGATGATAACACAGCCCACCAAAAAGAAATAATACACGTCTCAGTATCATATTCATTAATCTCGTTTTATAGTTTAGTATGCCAGATTATTAATTTACTAATTAATTACATTTCCATTTGTACTGGGTTTGCGATTGGTTTTTTTTTTAAGTATGAGTCTTTGATTTGACTGGCAAACTTTACAAAAAATGTCATGCCTGGCATTCTTATGATTTCATCACAAAATGTTACCGAATTAATTAGCTGTATATTCCTTATGAGGGATTGACTTCTCATTTGACTTTTTTAATAGTGAATAGATTACAACTCAACAGATTTAGATTTATGGTTTTACAAGTAAGGTGATGTAGTTTATAAATTTGAATTAAAAATATTGTCAGGAATCCCCTATTATTTATTAACCTCTTCATCCAGTATTATTACTATTCAATAATGGTTGAGAGGGGCGACATTAAGCTAAAATGAGTCTAGAAGTTGGCAGATGTCAGGCTCAGGTCATTGACTCTGGTTATGATGAACAGCGGCTGCGTAAACGGACTCCAGAATTATGTACTCTTCATTTACTAATCTTCGGCAGCAATGGGCAATGAAAATTACTCGATAAATCGATTCCATGTAGAATGGATTACATAGTAGTAGATAACTTGGATAATCGGTCTAAACATCTTAGCCACTATAAGTAGCTTAAAACAACGAGTCAAACATTGTGAGAGATTAATAATTTNAATCGGTCTAAACATCTTAGCCACTATAAGTAGCTTAAAACAACGAGTCAAACATTGTGAGAGATTAATAATTTGATACTCATTGACCAAGTGAACTTTTGAAATAAAATTAGACGGTAAGGACAAGGAGATGTTTTGATTAAAGGTTAATAATTTATTTATGCATAGGTTGTGAATGTGGATAGATGGACCTGTGGATTGGAATATATTTCTCGCACAGATTTGAATCTAAAGTGATTCCGCCGATGACTACTTCGCTTCTCTCAGACGAGTTACCTAATAACAACTTTCCAAATTGAAATATGAATTGTTTAATTTTTTTGAAAGATTCGCGCTGTCAATTCTTTTTCTTTTTTTAGGATCGATCTTTGTCTTATGAGTTGACATTAAAATAAAAGCAGCAAATTCAAAGAAAATATGATCTTCAGAAAAAAGTCTGCTTTCACAGGAAAAATATGCTTTCCCTGCTTTTTTTTATTGCATTAATCGACGCCATTTTTCACGAATCATATTTGTCAGACCTATCAGCTAAAGAGGTTGCGCCGTTGCGAATATGCTTTCTTACATTTTGGCGTTCTTGCTAATGACCTAACAACCTGAAAGTAAACCTAAAGATAACCTAAAAAAATTAAAAGATAATNAGAAACCTAACAAACTAAATCTAAAGAAACCTAACAACCTAAACGTAAAGAAAACCTAACAACCTAAACGTAAAGAAAACCTAACAAATGTGTTATAATATCTAACGGGTAATGTACTGAAGTTTTAGAAGCGATGAATTTCGATTTTGATTAAAAAAAAAACTTCATTCTCGATTTCGACTGATGCAGCCACAAAGCGTGTATCAAACTAAACACGATCCGCGCGGTAGCTAACTCCCACTCTGATTTTTATTGGGTTGTTGTGGGAGCGGAAAAGAATTGTGTGGTACAGAAGATTTAATATATAAGAAGTAAGATTACTAGAGCTTTGTTGCTTCAGAGTCATGACTTTTCATAGTCAGTCTCACGACTCAGAGTCATTCTGAAAAGGCAAAGTTACGAGTCAGGTGACTCTCAGTTCTTTATTGAGTCAGAGTCAACGAAAATCAGTGACACCGAGGAATTGATGAGACAGAGTTATTCGATACCCTACTCAAGGGCTGTGAGGTAACTTTTTTCTGATGCCCATAATTGATATGGTTAGTCTTGAGTTAGAGATGTCTTGGAATATTAAAAATTCAACAACTAAACAAAAGAAATTATTTAATTTATNAATCGGTCTAAACATCTTAGCCACTATAAGTAGCTTAAAACAACGAGTCAAACATTGTGAGAGATTAATAATTTTATACTCATTGACCAAGTGAACTTTTGAAATAAAATTAGACGGTAAGGACAAGGAGATGTTTTGATTAAAGCTTAATAATTTATTTATGCATAGGTTGTGAATGTGGATAGATGGACCTGTGGATTGGAATATATTTCTCGCACAGATTTGAATCTAAAGTGATTCCGCCGATGACTACTTCGCTTCTCTCAGACGAGTTACCTAATAACAACTTTCCAAATTGAAATATGAATTGTTTAATTTTTTTGAAAGATTCGCGCTGTCAATTCTTTTTCTTTTTTTTAGGATCGATCTTTGTCTTATGAGTTGACATTAAAATAAAAGCAGCAAATTCAAAGAAAATATGCTCTTCAGAAAAAAGTCTGCTTTCACAGGAAAAATATGCTTTCCCTGCTTTTTTTTATTGCATTAATCGACGCCATTTTTCACGAATCATATGTGTCAGACCTATCAGCTAAAGAGGTTGCGCCGTTGCGAATATACTTTCTTACATTTTGGCGTTCTTGCTAATGACCTAACAACCTGAAAGTAAACCTAAACATAACCTAAAAAAAATTAAAAGAAAATCTAACAAACTAAATCTAAAGAAACCTAACAAACTAAATCTAAAGAAACCTAACAACCTAAACGTAAAGAAAACCTAACAACCTAAACGTAAAGAAAACCTAACAAATGTGTTATAATATCTAACGGGTAATCTACTGAAGTTTTAGAAGCGATGAATTTCGATTTTGATTAAAAAAAAAACTTCATTCTCGATTTCGACTGATGCAGCCACAAAGCGTGTATCAAACTAAACACGATCCGCGCGGTAGCTAACTCCCACTCTGATTTTTATTGGGTTGTTGTGGGAGCGGAAAAGAATTGTGTGGTACAGAAGATTTAATATATAAGAAGTAAGATTACTAGAGCTTTGTTGCTTCAGAGTCATGACTTTTCATAGTCAGTCTCACGACTCAGAGTCATTCTGAAAAGGCAAAGTTACGAGTCAGGTGACTCTCAGTTCTTTATTGAGTCAGAGTCAACGAAAATCAGTGACACCGAGGAATTGATGAGACAGAGTTATTCGATACCCTAGTCAAGGGCTATGAGGTAACTTTTTTCTGATGCCCATAATTGATAATGTTAGTCTTGAGTTAGAGATGTCTTGGAATATTAAAAATTCAACAACTAAACAAAAGAAATTATTTAATTTATNTGTTAGTCTTGAGTTAGAGATGTCTTGGAATATTAAAAATTCAACAACTAAACAAAAGAAATTATTTAATTTATGGTTCAATACTCACTGTGTAATAATAATAAGTATTGTTTGTCAATCAGCTGATTCAATTCAAAATACAGTTTAACTGGGATAATGTTGGCTTAATTTGGAAGTAATTAAGTTTTGTTTGGAGAAAAGTAAGGGACAAGAGAAGAAGGCTCTGCATCATCAGGATGTTTTTGGTTTTATAGCCTTTAAATAATATTTAAAATAGTTTATCAGTCACCTGTAAACGATATTGATTCTGAGTGCCCATTTTTTACTTGAAGGAGACGAAGAAGACTTAATAATCATAATTGCAACTATTCTTACTATTATTCCTGAAATTCCTTTTGTTGCTATTGAAACTTGTAAGTAATTTGATTTTTATGGGTTAATAATACAAATAATGTAAGAAAACCGTGTGAACCGCGAACAGGTGACAGAAGAGTTCGGAGAGAAAAGATTTGATGAAAAGTTAAACAAATGGAGGAAGTCGTGAAGAGTGGACGTGAATCCGTGACAGTGTTAATTAAATAAGATGAGTAAATGGAAGCAAGCGTTGGCACTTTAATAACTCCAAAAAAATAAGCAGTTAAATATCAACTCATTATTATCATTACCTTTGAAATAATCCTCTGTAGTCTGTCTGTAGGATTTCTCATTTCTCTGAATTACCGAAATCGTCGAGACAAACAGACAGACGGATATTGAACCCATAAATCGTTGTCGCGCCACTGGCTCTGCTCTGCTCGCATTTAGTAAACAACNCAGACAGACGGATATTGAACCCATAAATCGTTGTCGCGCCACTGGCTCTGCTCTGCTCGCATTTAGTAAACAACGTCTGGGTTTCAATAGACTTCAATATTCAAATTCATATCTTTTTTTTTCAAAATTTTAATTTAGCAACATTCACAATAATAATTTATTGTTTTTTTTTACACTATTATTCTATTCTATAGGTCACACTCACCTTGAAATAACATCAAAAGGCGGTTGGAATTNCAGACAGACGGATATTGAACCCATAAATCGTTGTCGCGCCACTGGCTCTGCTCTGCTCGCATTTAGTAAACAACTTCTGGGTTTCAATAGACTTCAATATTCAAATTCATATCTTTTTTTTTCAAAATTTTAATTTAGCAACATTCACAATAATAATTTGTNGTAAACAACTTCTGGGTTTCAATAGACTTCAATATTCAAATTCATATCTTTTTTTTTCAAAATTTTAATTTAGCAACATTCACAATAATAATTTGTTTTTTTTTTACACTATTATTCTATTCTATAGGTCACACTCACCTTGAAATAACATCAAAAGGCGGTTGGAATTCCTCCCTGTAAAGACATGTCGGGACAAAACATAGCGAGGCAGCAGCAGGCAACACCAAAATTCGGGAATCTAGGAGGTGGTGCATATCGGCTTCTTTGGAACAATTCCTACAATTCTAGCTGGATGACGCAGGAATGTGACTTTGTTGTATCACGAGACAGGAGTCAGGACTTGTTCGACACTTTGCTATCACACCAGGTAATATTTCAGAATATAATAAATAAATATTTTGTTTAAAATGAATCATTTTTATTGAAGGAAGTGGTACCAAATCCAGTAAAACCAGTCTTGAACCAGAATCAGTATCAATATCAAGATTATGACTCTGAAAAACTCACAGTGGCCGAACAGAAGAGACATTTGGTCTCACAGTTACTGGCTCAAATGGAATTGGCATCTGCCGTTTGCATGGAGTCCCAATTCTTTTCAGTCTTACGAAAGCGGCTCTTACTGCTCCACAGAATTCTATATAGTGTTCATATAGTTCATCACGACCGTGACTCTGGTGTAAGTTTATGGTTGAAATTAGAAATGAAGTAATCGACGGATATTGTAGCAAGAATAATCAATACGCCAGGCTTGGTTCGCGAAGTCTGACATTTTTGAAGTCAGTCTGCAAATTGGAAATATTAACAATTTAAATGGGGACGGGGAGAAATAGTTAATAATTTTTTTTAATATCTCATTCTCTAATCAAACTCATTGTGCCATTGACGCGATATTCATCCTCATCACAATTTCCCCTCACTCACTTTCATCATAACCGTTTCATAATATGCTCTGCTCGGTTAGTCTTGACCGGCGGTGATGAAAATTTAATCGACGATTATATCTTAATCTTGAATAACTGAACCCTCTAAGGGCGAATAGGGTGTATTGGGTGTTATCAGACGGGCTAAAATAAAGTCTCTTAAGCCGAATTGGATATAGAATTTTAATTGGCAGAGGGATACATAACGTTTGAAATCATTCTAAAGCTGCCATATTGCCAGATAATTAAGGATTTAGTTGAATCCAAATTCCTTAAAACCCATACTTAGATTGAGGACTTTGGACACCTTTTTGGCTTACCAAAAATAGAATTTCTATGACCAAATGAGAATTTTAGAGATTTTTCTAGATTATCGCTTCCGCTTTCATAAATTGATACTGGGCAAAGATGGGTATCGGAAAAACTATTTGTACTATTTAGATTATAATGAGGTTAGGATAGGCGAGGCCTATATTTTTCATTCCTTACGTTATGAGTTTGGTATTTGCTGCGAAAATTTTGGGTAATATAACCGTTATGGTCTGATAATCGAGTTATTCTCCCATGGTAAACAACAGCTTGGAAATTGTGTCTTTATACCCAATAAGGTCTTGTAACGAAACGCCTTTTATCCGTCTACTACTGTATTTCTGTTTATAAATGATGAGCTAGAGCTTTAGAAGTATTTATGTGGAACTTATTAATTTTATGTAATATTTATGTAGCAACCATCGAGTCCGTTGTTCACAACCGTAGGATTCAATGAAGCAACTGATTCCGTTGGAAATTCTTCTCACAATCGCTCACCGTCAGCCACGCTAATTGAAATGGGCGTCCGGACGGGCCTCAGTTTCTTCTTCAATTTGGTTCGAATGAATTTAAGTCCTGGATCCAATCTAGGTAAAAGAAGTTCCACTAAATAAATTCTATTTCTTTTTTTTGTCGTATTTTATGCTGAAAGTGTTTGTTTTGTTTCAGATCAAATGAAACTTTGTTCAGATGTTCTGCGCACCGTGTCGGACGTTCTCTGGAATTTACCGCCCTTGTCACTGTCGAATGAATCAATTATTCCACCCTTAGGAAGGCAGAGTCTCTTAGAAGTTACACGATTCCTGGAGCAAATGGTCTCAAACTCTACCAACTCTCACATTGAAAGTAAACTATTTAAACTAAAACTTTTATTCAAAGTATGTCAAATTAATACCTGATTCTATTTCTTAGGTCGTGTGTTGTCGGCTGAAATCCTGTTGGGTTTAGCCCTCCAGCGGGGAAGTCTCCAACATATTCTGGAGTGGATTCAAATGGCAATGGTTACTGCTGCGAGTGGCATATTTGACGATGTAGGGAAGGAAGTTTACGATACATGCTATATAACTGGAGCCGTTTTTCAGTCGTCCATTTGTACGTTGCGACAGTCGACGCATGTCAATCCGACACAGTTGTTAATTTCAGATCGCGTTACCCTATACGAAGCATCCCTTCTACTCATGAAAGAGGTAAGGCAGAACTTTTGATTCGCACGTGAAAAAGTATTCCAAACCTTTTGAAAACTGTGCACAGTTTTCAAAAAAAAAAATGAAGCTAAAGCGTTGGCTTATTTTTTTTAACAAAAAAATTAGTAATTATTTGAACTTGTGAGGTTTTGTCCCATGTGCTGGGTGGAAGAAATTTTTCAAGATTTGGAACAATACAATTTCTAAGCATTCCCATAATTGATTTCTTATTGTTATAATAATTCGTATTTAACCAAAAACTTTCACTATTTTTTAGCTTGTTGGGATTTCTTTGAACTGTGGACTCAAGGAGGATGGTCAGAGTGATCTACCAACATCACCGAAAACTTCGACTACAGCTCCCATATTCCCATTACCTCCTCAAAAATCGTCTAGAAATTTGATTTCGTCAATCGTAGATCAGAATTCTTTTGTACTAACTTTTCAAGAAGGGACAATTTGCCTCTTGCAAGGACTCCTTCTGAAATATGGTATGAATTTCGGAATGTTGGAACCACCTTTTGCTACAGAGTCTGAACACATCGAATTCGTGGTTATGTGCCTGAATCTATTGAATGGACATTGCTCATTGCTAGTCAAGCGTGTATCCGGTATTCTTCCAGGTTCTTCCTTGGAAATCAAAATTAATGAGTTACGGTCACTGTTTTTCAATATGTTGGATATGGATTTGCCTGCCGATGTTCAGGAAGCAGTGAGTGAGACTTTGACTGCAGGGGGGTGGATTTTGTTACCAACGCTTCGTGAGAAATTGAAGCTGTCTTTAGAAATGCTCAACGATGTGAACAATTTGTCTCGGGGACAGAAACTCCTTTGCAAAGTAATTTTTACGAGCCTAGAGGATCATCAGCAAGTAGCAAGTATTCTAGCTCTTGCTCGACCGACCAAGGCAAAGGACATATTTGGAGTTCCAGAACTCAAATCCACAGAGGAATTACTAGCTAGACTACTGAAAATTTTAGCAGAAGAAGTCGACAGGAAGTTATCTCTAATTGAATGTAACAATTGTGAAATTAGTGGGGAAACGGACCAGTTACTTTTAGGTTTCAGTCAGAAACTGTACAGTTTACTAACATCGTTGCAGAATCATCTGTTTGCTCATTCCTTGACACTCTGTAATTCCACATCTGAAACAGTCATTCGACAAGATTTGGACGATCGTCTTTGGCACATGCTCGAAGCTCATATTATCCAGTTTTTTTCTGTTACTGCTAACATTTACAATAGGATTGAAGGCTTATTGATAGCAAAGCCTGAGACTTATCAGGAATTAGGAGGTATGTCTTAAAATTAATAACTGAATGAGTAATAATATGTAAGTTAGTGTATTTCTACTATTCGTTCTTCTTTCGCTTATAGAGGTAATGTTGGAATCTATTTGTGGTTCGATGATGTCCCGTGTGCTACATCTCATGCTCCTGCCAGCTAAATACTCGTTTCATCGACTTCTTGGAGACTTGCTCCGAATTCTTCTTCGTATGGAAGGAATTGCTCGCAATCTTCCATCGGCGGTCATAATCCAATATTACGAAGATTGGAATTCAGATGGAATTAGTCCTACTCCTTCTTCAGTAAAAGCAACAGAAGAGATCAAAGCATGTAGGAATATGATACTCCATCGGAGATGGTCATGGTTTTTGGATATGCAGAGAAGTTGTAGTCATTTAGTGGGTCGACTCATCGGAGACATGATTCGAGGTCCCTGTTACACCGACGAAGAGATACGTTGTCGCCAGTGGCTTTATAGTCGTGTAAGTTTTAAATTGTTGTATCATAATTTTAGAATTATTAATGGTTTGGTAATTTTGTGTTACAGATTTTTTCTCATGGTCTGGAAGATTTCCATGACCGAGCTGATTTCATGATGGATGAGCTTATGGCCTTATTTACACTCGAAGATGACAATTGGATGGATGAATTAACACAGTATCAGAAAGCCCTTCCTCCAGAACTTGGAAATTTATTCTCAATGATTTTGCCACTAAGGACGACAGACTTGACTGAAGATGAGGACGATGACTCTTCGTCGTATTCGTCAAGTGAGAGTAGTGGGTCTGTAACGTGTTTGTACGAACTCATGTTTGAGCATGCGAAAAGTCTTGATTGGGACACTTGTGACATCCATGATGACAAAATGTTGGACTCGGTTTCACGAATTCTTCTTCTTACTCTTCTCAAGCACACTGGTCTCATAGGTCAAATCAACGAAATGTCTTTTTCAGAACTACGACATTATTGGAAGTTAGATGAAGTATTTGCTCTTGTCTTTCATATTCGAAGTCGTCTCGTTGCAAACAAACAAGATGAATTACTAAGGAAACAATATCCACAGAGTCGACCTGGACAGGAGCAGGAAACCTCACCTAGATCCCAGTCACCCACACTCCAAGTATTGAACAGTTTGAACAATGAAGATTCATCTTTTGAAGAACTTCATAATATAATCCTTACTCATGACGACTCTTCTAAGAGCACTAAATGCAAACGAGAGGGTAGTCAAGAGACGAGTCCAAATTACGAAAATATATGTCGTATGACCATCCGGAAATCTCTTGTTCTTTTACTTTGTGTCAAATCCGCTGTTAATTTTATACCGAGACGAGAGCAGGGGAATACAGAGAGTGAGACAGAGAGTCTAGATTCAGTGGATATGGAGGAAAATTTTTCATTTTATGAAGATGACTCTGAGAGTGTCTTATCAGCAAAGTCGTCGGAAACTTTTCAGACTCCAGAAACTCGTCAACAGAATCGACGTGGAAAAAAAGCAACTGTTTTTGTACGAAAGTTAGGTCGAAATATTCTTCGATTTGTTGCATTTGAGCTCATTTCGAATAAGAGAGACTGGTTCTCAGATTCTCTTCTGTCGACCAGTAAGGAAGATGGCTACAATTCTAAACCACACGTCATTCTCTCTGCAATGCGTAAACACGAACAACGGGCCCGTCTACGGATAAAAGCCTTAGAAAATGTGTTGAGTCTAGTGTCATGTAATGGGACAGAAATACCAAAAGAAATTGGTGCAGATTACTTGGCATCAGTTCATGAGTTCTTTATCGCTGGGTGCTTCCAACTTGGAATTTCAGCAGAGAAGGGTATTGAGGCAGTCTCTGGTGGAAAATTCCTCAATAATTTTGACCTCCATGTTACATTTTGCCACTATTTGGATGGCATTCAAGCTTCTCCTTACCACTTACAAAAACTTGTAGTGAGCTCTGTCCATGAGATAATGCGGTGGATAATTTCTTGTTTACAACTACAAACTTTTCTTGAACCACCACTCCAATGTGAGACCCTGCGGAATGAGACTTTGATGGCACATTATTACCATTACGAGAAAAATGATGAGGTGAGACTGCTCAAGTTATTCACCCTCAGTGGGCGGTTCAATGCAAACGATGTAACACTCATGGTTACTTCTGGACTTCTTCCGATTTTGGAAAAATTCTGTAATGGACCTAATACAATTGGAACAGACAGAATTACATCCTCTACAACACTCTTGATGAAATCTGAGAATCAGGATGCCTTGGCTTATCCGCACTATGTGACTATGGCTAGTCTTCGTCTCCTTCATATGATTGCAGTTGCCACGGCGTAAGGTCACATTGTATACTAAAAATATTTAAAAATTTCCTAAGTATCTAAGTTGGAAAATTTTCACGGTGAAAAGTTTACCAAAATATGAAAAAAATTTAATATTAATTTTTTTTTTGTATTTTTGGTAGTATTCATGCTACTAAATTGGATGACTCCATAATTGGCCGTGTTGTGGATATACTCTATTCTCAACTTTTAACTTTGATGACAGGACTCTGCGGAAATCGTCTGGTTTCTGAACCAGATTCTCCAACACCAATTCAAACACCAGAGACACTCTCACCAATTGCAGATTCAATACGTCAAGAACCATTTGTATGGAAAATTTAACCAAAAATTTTCGTATTTTTTTTAACAAGAATTAATTCTGGCATTATTTTAGCCTCAACCTGGTAAATTACCGACTCCAAACAGTAAGCTGGAGTTAGAGAGCCGTCTTGGAGATTATTTTGTTTTTCTTCGGCGTCTAATTTCGAAGAGTCCAATGGGGAAGTTTCTGAGCAAACCTCACTGGATAAAATTGATCTTATCATTTCTCTCCACGAAACCTTGCAGTGACGTTGAAACTTTCATGAATTTTACGGAAGATTTACCCATGGAAGATTTGGAGTTGGAACGTAATGAAAGAAGCAGTTCGAGAGCCCGGACTCCAGAAATGGTTCCTGGACCTAGTTCACGATTTGTGTCTGATGAAGAAAATGGAAGTGAAAGTGTTGAAAATGTTGAATTTGGGAAAGTAAATTTTGCAGAATCAGGGAGGGAGATGGGACGGAATATTATCTTTGCAGCAACTGGACTCAGACCAAGATTATTGGCTGTTCAACTCTTGGAATCACTCCTTACGAATCTCTCCAGAGATTTATCGGATCTTAGGGAGCAGGTGAGTTCATAGAGTTAGATATTCTATTGAATGATAAAAAGATTTAGTTAATAACTAATAACCATGTTTTTTTGTCAGGTTGCACGAGAACTTCTACAACAACTCTCAGAATGCATGTGGAGTGTTCCAATTTACGAAAGAGCGAAACGAAATATACTAAATCGAGAAGGCGTTTGTAAAAGTATTTACGGTATGGGGAAAAAAGAAGAAGAATGATTCCAGTTGGAATTCTAATGTCTCTACACACTATTTAGGTGATTTACTCCTTTCGGATCACAAACAGAACACAAAACTAGTGTTCGACAGTTCGAGAACACTTTGTTGTTATGTGGAAAATAGTCAAACATTGGTTCACGGGAGAGGAGGACGAGGTTATGGTGTTGCGAATATTGGTTTCACTTCAGGTAAATTTTTAATAGGTCAACAGTTTATTCTACTGCAAAAAAAAATCAACTTTTTCTTCGTAATTAATGGTTGTTACACAATTCGTAAACAAAATTTTGGNTTTATTCTACTGCAAAAAAAAATCAACTTTTTCTTCGTAATTAATGGTTGTTACACAATTCGTAAACAAAATTTTATGTTTTAGGTTGCAACCAATGGAAATTTCTTATCGTGAAAGAGAATCGAGGAAACGAAGGAACATGCGTTGGTAGGATTTCTTGTTTTGTACTGGATTATGAAGTTATTATTTACAATTTTTTAATTGTAGGAGTTTGTAAATTGCCTGTACGAGATCAAAATCATCGACAGACTGAAGATATGTGGTTGTATCGTGCTTACAGGTAAACTTTTACATGTTAGGATGATGTGGATGTCGTGATTGGGGTAAAACTCTAAAATTGTGTTATTAAGCGGGGTTGCATGATACTTGTGGAATTGGTTTGAATTTTTTTTGGCGCGATACATGTGTTTTCCTCATTATCTTTCAGGGAACATCCATAAATTATGTTAAAAATTAGGTGGGTTCATGAGTCCAATAAAATTACGGTTGTTGACTAGCGACGTGCATATGCGGTTGGGGTAGTATTTCAATTTAGCGCCAACAGATTCTCTACTATTCTTTTCACGTCATTAATTACATGCATACTTGTGGGAAATTATTTATTTTTGTTAATGTTTAACAATTAAATTAAATTAAAAGTAGTGTTACACCAGTATATAGGCGTTGATGCGACAATCTACTCGTATGAGCATCGACATATAAATTGAATCAGCCACAGTGGCCGATACAGTTAGCCATTCAAGCAAAAGACGACTCAATTTATTGTAAAATTTTATTAAACATTTGCGTTAAAATCCTTCAATTTCAATTAAGAAATAGCTTTTCGATTAAAAAAATCAGCCGATGGCCGATGTATCCTGTATTCGATTCTTATTTTATCCGCGTCGAGCAAGACAGATAAAAATTTATTTGAATTAGAATAAATATAAACTAAAATTTCTCAAAATAGTTGGAAACTAATTTTTAAAACTTAACTAGTTTGTCTTTTTGGAGTTTATTTTTTCGATTAGATTGATAAACAATTTTTATTTTAATCGTAGATTGTTGTTCACATTTGAATTAACAGTATAAAATTGCAACATATAATCCAATTATGAATTAACAACTGAAGCGGTGTCGACAAATTTGAAGAAATGACGTATCTCCGAAAAAAAATTTGTTTTTTGTATTTTAGTCTAAAAAGAATTCAAATAGAATTTTTTGAGTTATGTTAAGTTTTTTGTTTGAGTTAACGTCAATTCATTTTACAGGGTGGTACGATTTTTATAATGACGTAATTTATGGATGTTCCATAGGTTTATTGGTTTTGATTCACTCACATGCATGTCCGTATGGAACCTCATCTCATAAGTTGATTCCCATTTATATCCTTACTAAATGGGATTTTAGGTATTCAATTCTTAACGTTTTCAGAAAAATTCAAATTCAAAAATGTTCTGTTCAGATTTAAAATTTTTTAATTACATATTTGAAAAGAGCATAAAATTTGGCATCAGATTATATAATTTGTTTGTTTAGAATATGTTTAAAAATTATTATTTTTACAAAATGATTTGTATAGCCAAGACTGGAGTTGGTATATTTGAGGATGAATAGTTTTGTGAAATGAGTGTAGAATTCGAGATCATACTTCAAAGGATCATTTCTTTAGTATGAGTGCTCAAACCCTACGCCAATTTGGCGAAGGAACAAACCACGATGAGGAGGTATAGCTACACCCTCTGAGCGTGAGATGGGCTGAGTTTTGCCTGTCTAGACGAGGCTCGGTCTCCGATGACCGTTCCTTGGGGCTCTAGGGTCCCAGGGAGGGGGGTGTGGCAGTCTGAGTGGTCAACACTTTTTTTTATTATATCAAAAGTCAATTGTCTCAAGTCTGAAGGAGACGGCATTGAAAATGGTAGGCAATTTTTTACCATTTTTGATGTACAGATTATGAATGAGATGTTTGGTTTCCTATTTTCAGTGGAAATTTATACCACAGTGGAGAACTGGAGACGTCACTCTCCAGTTACACTCAAGGAGACTATATTACAGTAATTTCGGACATGGATAACAAAACACTAAGTTTTGCAAAGAATGGAGAAGATCCACAAGTAGCATTTCATAATGTTGATGCTCTCGAACTCTATCCTTGTGTCTTATTTTATAGTACAAATCCAGGAGAGAAGGTTTTATATTTATCATAAAATTCAATAATAACTATTATTTTATTATTGATTGGTTGTTATGATTGTTGATTTGAAATTTTTTAGGTAAAAATTACTGATTTTGAGCCAAAGAGACCATTGAAGACTTTGCTTCCTGGAGAGCCAATGACAGCACCATTCGCAGCAACCCTTGCAGAATCCCACATTTCACTTCTTCGAACTTTACATACGTCCACGGACGCTTGGAACAAAGCGGTATGATAAAGATTACAAAAAGTTTAAACGATATTTAGGGAAACGGTACAAGTTACTACAAAGTAATATTTTTTATTTATTTTATAATTTTTTTTTTTTGAATATTAGGTAAATGAGTCCCTAATGGAACGTCTATATGTCGGAAAAGAAATAATTTATGATATTGGAGGAGACAAGACTCCTACTGAATCGAGTCTTAGTTCAGAGACAATGGATGACAACATTATCGATCAAGAGATTTCACAGAAATTAGTTCCTAGTAATTATGAGGATGTAGAAAGACTCTGTAAGGAAGTCTGGCCTGTTTTGGCTGTTCTGGGAGGAGTGGATCGAGGTCTACGTGTTGGTGGAAGATGCTGTCACAAACTCACTGGGAAGAGAGGAATTTTATTAGGCACGCTAAGAATTGGTGTTCCAAATGTCAAGGTGCAATGGGAAGAGGATTCTATTGTGGGGTAATTATTTTCCGAATTTACAGAAACGCAGAAAATGAAAATAATAATATTATTTTTTTATTATAAAATTCAGTGACATTTCCGTGGCTTCTTTGGAATCTTTTCCAACGGTTACTTTCAATGCTGCAAGATTCACATGTCTAACGGCAGATATTGTAAGGTTCTTGACTAAATTGACTGGGATTACGAACGAGGTAATGATAATTTTATAAATTATGTGAGATATTGATATAACACTTATAAATGGATCTTCTGAATTTTTTCAAAACCAGTCGATAATGGTAAATTGTTTTGATTTTTATTAGATTCATTTACCGAACATGGATCCTGAGAAACCTTTTGAAAAGAAAATGAAACAGTCTGAAACTGAAGAAGTTATGGAAGATGAAAATAATTTAGAGGAACAGTTGACAACATCTTTGAAATGTGTGAAAGGAGAAGCATCTAAATTGGTTTTGTGGGACAACCCTCCTATTCTTCCCCACTATATTCCACCTACTGGGACAGATACAAATACAACCAATCAAAATTTGTCTCAACTACCATCTACTATGTCGAGTACAACAGCTGTTGAAACCCTCTCTTCACTTATGGTTACCAATATTTTGCAGGAAGTGACAAGAAATAATACTATAGACCCCAATGTCGGATCGACTCAACTCTATCGTCAAAACTCAGACGCAGAGCTACGAGTAAATAGACAAATTATTTTAGTTATCAAGGTGTTCTACAATGTGTTATTACTCTAGTCAAAAAAAAAATTTTTTTTTACTCTCTAGATGGAGAAACGAAAAGCTGAACTTAAATTGGAATCGGCGTACTTGAAAGTTTGTTACATCCAGTTTTGTGCAATGAAATCCCTAAGTACACTCCTCACTTGTAACTACTACGCAGAGTTCATTCTTGTACCAAAGAAACGAAAATCAACACGAAACTCTATGAGTGAATCTCGAGACAAAGAGGATTTAAATACTGGACCAATTACAAGTGGACTTTGTCCCAAGTGTGGGAAAATGATACCTGTAGAAAATGAAGGAGATTGTCCCTATTGCTCAGAAATATCAAATCTTCAAGCTGCTCTCGCAGAAGCTTTTGCTTCATTTGTTAATGTATGATACTTCGGTAGTTTCATTATAGGTATAATAGATTAAATTTTGATTTTGTTCTAGGCAAGCGTGAAACCATGTAAATTAGTGAAATTGGTTCCCATATCGGAGTTGGAGCGTCTTCAAACTGTTATACATCATTTACATGTGAAGCAACTCCTGGACTCACTCGGTCCAAGATTCACTTCACGCTTGGAATATGGAGATGAGGAAACATTGGAGACGGATACTCATAATGTCAATAATCAAAATGCTTTGGGCTCAACCAATCAAATTAGTAATCAGATGAGCAACATTGACTTACACGAGCAAGAAGCTGTGGCTGCCTTGGCCTCAATCCGACGCATGATCAGTCCTTATACAAATCCTTTCAATTTACCACGTGATTCGAATGGTCACACCAATTCAACTTCAGTTGATAGACTGGAAGCAGTAAGATTTTAAATATTATACATATGGATACTCAAGCCTTGATAAACTTTTTTTTTTGTCAAATTTGAAGTACATGGAAGAAGAAGTGAGGCGACGCAGGTTGACTTCTGCTGCTCAGCCGCAAACGCAAGCCCCCTTGTCATTGGCTCATCTGGCTCGACAACTATACCCACGTGGTATGTATTTCAATAATTGATTTAGTTTAATTTTTATACATTAGACAAACTCTCCTTTCTGGGAAATGGGAAAAATTGATATAAAGTCCGCCAGGAAATTTATTTTAACAAAAAATTTGTGACATTTTTTCTCTCCTTTACTTGGCATGTTAGAAAACAAATGAGAAAAAAATTTCTGATAGCTAATCTGAATCGCTAGGTAGGTTAAAAATTGCCCATGTATTAAAATACGCAAAACGTGTACACGTTAGTAATATGCTGATTTTAGAAATCGTCTTTAGACCTGAATTTGGAACAAAGAATAAATGTTTGGTAATATTGAATATGGTTACAGGTACTCCAGGGACGAGTGGTCTTTACAATAATGAAAGTCCTACAGATGACCAAGGTCCTCCTAGACGAGCCAGACCAAGATTTGATTTAGATTCCGTGGTCTCGAATCAAGGGAATTTGCCTCCCCAAGCCCGAGGCAGAGCGTCTGCGTTTAGAAACAATAATGGGACGGCCATCATGCGACGACGAGTTCGAAGGAGTCCATCACCGCCTCCTCCGAATGTTCCTGGATCAGACCCTTCCACAGCAGGCGGTTCACGCGGAATACCGTCCGCACTCACTGCAAGATACCTACCTACACCTCTCCTGGAGATGGGATTCAGCCCAAGGCATATAAGGAATGCATGCGCTGCTTTAGGTAGATAATTTTATTCTTCTAAACATGTGATATTGATCTAATTCATTGAAATCCTATATTATTTTTTATCTTACAGGTGTTCGAGGTGATTTGTCTGTTGCGGCTGTGAGTCAGTTGGCAACATGGATGATTGAGAACCCAACTATCGATTCGGATGAAACTCCAAACACTGGTGTTAGCACGCTGGGAGAAATTATAAACACACCAGAAACAAGGATTCGGCGGGAGGATCGTCCCTGGTCAATAGCTACATCCAGAGGAGGTGAATCAACAGTTCCTGAAGTAAATAATTTACTTTGCTTCTACAATTAAGGAATTAATTGTTGGAAAGAGATCGGATTGCTAACTTTTTGTTTCTAACAGCAAACTCTGCCTGAAAGGCGAAGACATCTAGCGGGATCTTCCTCGTCCACTTATATCCCGATGGCAGATTCTCCGTTGTCCGCCACAGTTCTCAACCGTATGGAAATTGTCGTTGTATTGAGAAATAGTAGTAAAGTGTATAAATCTTTACTTTTGGTTGATAGGTGTAACGGAGAGAACTGGTATCTCATTTGAAGATATTCTCCAACAGTTTCCAAATCCTGGATCTAGAAATGATGGATATGTCTACGCAAATCCATTTGGGGAAGAAGAGGTACCGGTTGAGCGTGTACATACTCGAGCTTCGAGCTCTCGTGAACGACACTCTCATCGACACACAGGAATTCGATTGCTCCGTGGAAATACTTCAAGTCAAGCTTCAGAATCTTCATTTTTTCGCGTAAGTATTACATTGCTGAATCAGCATAACTAACTATCTTTTACTGGTTGGTGGTGTAACTAGGTGCCACTGATTTCATTACGTACACAACTGGGTGATCGAGGGCTTTGTTGTTTCTGTTCGAGATTTGAGAAAGATATTGAGAAACATTTCCTCAGAACTCATCCTGGCTGCGGTGCACGGAAAGGAGAGTTTACTTGCGGAGATATTCGAGGTAACATGTTTCCAGTGTCTACTGACTTGGTAAATGAGAGAGAACTTTACATTTTCAAGAATTGGGTATTTTTTTAGATGCCTACTATTGGCTTTGTGGTGAATGTTACGAACAACAGGGTGGAAATAGTAACATGTATCGTCATCAGGACAGCGCTACAAATTTGGCTCCGATTAGTGACACGGCCTTGGCTCTACCGGCTCTTACCATGGTTCCTAACTCTGAGACAGAAAACGTGATGCTTAATTTATACGATGCAGATGAACTTGTTGCAAATAGTATTATGCGAGCTTCAATGCAACTATCGTATATCGCCTCCAGTCAGAGTTCAGGTGTGTAAATATTCAAGAAAATTGTTTGAATATGAAACTGAAAATTTGTACATAATATTTTAGGACTCTCTGAGGAGTATATAAATTTATTGCCATACTTGGGACTGAGTGAGAGAAAACCTTATCCTAACCATGTCCCTTTGGACGAGTATGACCCTCTTGGTGGTAAAATTGTTGACAAAGTGGTTGGACTCAAAAGTGGAAGTATGATTTCTACTTTTAATATTTTGGTAAGATGATGCTAACTAAAGGTAATTTTGTTTGTAGCTATGAGTGGATCCAACAATAATTCAGTTAGCCGGAGTCTTGGGGAACAAGCAATGTCTCTCGATGACACCACTCGGCGGATGCAAGCTCTCAAAAATTCCACGAAAGTGGCACAAGTGATGATTTCACGGAATGTTGTTATGCAAGTTCTAACACTCCTCAGTATTAGGTAATAATTTATTCAAATTTTTATCCCATAAATTTTATTATTTTGAAACAACATTTTTTAATTGTTTCAGTGATTGGACGTGTGATTTGGCCACTGCATTAGAGAGAATTGGTCTGTCTGATGTAAATAAGTTGGTGAAATTGATGTGTCTAACAGCTGCAGGTCGAATTCAAGTACCATCTGAAGGGAGTGATGACGAGAGCAGCCGGGTATATCACCCAGGTTCTAATCGTTTCGGTCCCTCACGCTTTCTAAACTTGCCTTATGATATTCGAACATGTACAAAGTTGCAGCATATTTCTAAAGCTGTCGAGCGGTAAGATAAAACTTGTTGTTTTAGATATATGGCTACTTATTCATGTCCTGTGTTTTGTTTCAGAATTTTAACAACCAATAACGCTGATGCTAGCAAATTGGTTTTAGAAATGTGTACAAGAGTAAGTTTTAAAATATTCCTTCAGATTGTAGTAATAACAGGATATTTAAAAAATTCCTTTTTACAGGAGCTGATCTATGCATCGGTTGGATTTGTAAAACTTAGTTCAAGTATTGACTCTACTCAGCGTACAAATTTTGTTGTGACGATGTCACTAGTCAATCTTCTCTGTGCATATCCTTATATCAACCAATTGGACCGTGGTAAAAAAAAATTTTTTTTTCCACATGGATTACTTCTACATTGTATTTTGATAAATTCTAGAAACGGGAATGAACACATCAGATAATTCCGAGCCAACAACACCAGAACAAGACTCGTTTATTTATCTTATTGAAGCCTTAGCCCAATGTGTCATGTCCCAAAGAATTACTGGGAGTCATAGGCAGTGGGCCTGTGAGCAATTGTTAAAATGTCTGACATATCGCACTGCCTCACATCGAGGACTGAATGCAGACTGCTTCTATTCCTACTCTTCAGATACCTCACAAACATTTCCACGTTCTGCATTTGTTCAACAAGTTCACAACGAACTACCGAATTTACCCATGTTCAAAGCTCTTCTTACTCATCTTCCGGCACTTATGAGTGTAAGCCCAAAAATTTGTTTTCTGATATGCAGTGTTTCTAAGATTTTAAATTATAACCATTTCTGTATCTTCTTTGATAGGAGCAATATGAATATGAAAAGCAAAAAATTGAGAATGGGGACCTTCTGCTCCATAGTCGCTATCTACAGAGTTTGGCAACATTGGCACTAAATTTGAATTTGGATAAGGAATTAGCAACGATTTCTTCCTCTCCTAGTTCAACTGAAGATAGATGCCCATGGCAATGGTTGATTGGAATGGGAATGACAGTTCGGACAGCGGAGGCACTCTGTACGAGAGGAAAACTACCAATCGACTTCGTTGAAAAATATAGGATTGGTAATTTAGTTAGGAATTAAATAGTGTATTTTTTTGTTAAGCTTTGTTTATTTTTGTTCAGATGAAGATACTGTATATCGAACATCGAGTGACGTTCCGTTCCAATGGACAATTGACATGGACTCACAAGTTGTAACTTGGGCGACACAACAACCAATGGACTGGCAATTTGGAGGAGTGAGCGAAGTCTACGGATTTGGGAATGGAAGGCACGGTCAACTCGCTGACTGTGGTATGGGTATGAATTTTCTGGGCTTCTTTTTGAGCTTGTAACCACATCAGCTTTTTTTCCAGGCCGTCAAGTGAATACTCCAAAAATATCACTAAGTTTTGCCGGATCTCAGCAAGTGGTCTGCGGTCAAAATTGTACTTTTCTAATCCAATCAAACGGGTCTGTCCTCTCTATTGGTGAAGGGTCGTATGGACGCCTTGGTTTGGGAAATTCCGACGACATGTACACCCAAACTATTATTTCAGCACTTCAAGGTAATTAACTAACAACTGTTAACTTTCAAGTGTAGCGCTTTTCAATTCGTTTCTTATACTTCAGGATACGTCATTGTGGCTTTGTCTACGTCTTGTGGCTCAGACGGTCACAGCTTGGCTTTGGCTGAGGGTGGAGAGGTGTAAGTTGTATTAGTAATCCCACATACGTCCTCAATCTTTACCTTATCTAAAATTGGTTTTGATTATTTTTTGTAACAGATTTAGTTGGGGAGACGGAGATTGTAAGTTATTTTTGATTTATATTTCATAAATAGTGAAAATTACTAGGGATGTAACGAATACCGGTATTCGGCCCAAAAACGAATAACGAAGCTTCGCTTCGTTCTACAAACGAATAACGAATATTCGTCCGAATATCTCATACTGTGTAAGTGGGGTATCTATCGAAAGGTCTCAGCCCCAGGATTTGCATTCATGCGTCAGAATTATGTTTTGACGAATACCGCAGATTTTATTTTTAAGAACTTTCTTTAAAGCAAAGTTAAGTTGAATTTAATCTGGTACTCATACCGGGAGGGGCAAGAGTCTCTATACATGAAGGAAATGAGTTCGCTGTGAGTTGTAATGGAATAAGATAGGGGGTTTCCAACCCCCTAATTTTTTGTACATATCTTTTTCAATTAAAACTTTCTCCGTGTATAGAGTTTGCATCACAATTTACCCCTCCCTTTAGTTGAGTCGAGGCAAATTGTGATGTATGACTCACTTGAGATTACAGGAACATACAGCACTTCTAAATCGCTCTTTTGACATTTTAGATAATTACTACTAGCGAAATTTCCGTGAAATTTTTTTTATCAGAAATTTGAGATTCTTTCTTTCTTCCATACCAGAGTCAAGATACACGATTCCGAACCCCAGCCACCAAAATATTTCCAATCGGAACCAGCCGGAAAATATGTACAGTTTGCTTCTATGGTCAGAAAGTTTTTTAAAGATTAGTTTGCTTTTTTAGGTTATTTTATTATTATTTTAGTTTATTTTAGTTTTTTCTTAGGTTTGTTTTGTCAGCTTTTGTTTTTAGGTTTTTGAAGATTTTTTAGGTTTGAAGGTACGCCAGTTTTTAAGGTCTATTTTTGGTTTTATTTTAGGTTTTTTTAAGGTTTTCTTTAGGTTTTTATTTGTTTTTTAAAGTTTTTTTTAGGGTTTTTTAGTAGCATACCTTCAAACCTAAAAAAACCTAAATAAGACCTAAAAAAAACATCAATAAAAACCTAAAGAAAACCTTAAAAAAAAATGAAAAAAAATCTTAAAGTTAGGCATACCTTCAAACCTAAAAAACCTAAAAAATAAATCAAGAACTAAAAACAAACCTTAAAAAACAAATCTAACAAAAAAAAACGAAAAACAAAAAAAAAATCTAAAAAAAATGGTTACCTTACAAGCAAACTGTACTGTATATTTTCCTACTGGTTCCGAGGAGTTGGATTTTGGTGGACGGTGCTGGGATATCGGAATGGGGTATCTTGACTCTGGTTTCTTCCATTCTGAATTGCTGTTGTCACTGACGTTTTAGTTCACTTGGATTCATGTTCAAACTTGCTCATTTCATGGTTGAGATATTCGGCCGAATATTCGTCCGAAGCTTCGTCATGAGACCTCGAATACGAATATCTGTATTCGTCGGAAAAATAGGCCGAATATTCGTTCGGACGAATATTCGTTACATCCCTAATAATTACGAATTTATATTAGTTACTAAATTTCTGTGGGTTATGATTTCAGATGGGAAATTAGGGCATGGAACAAGGTAAGACACAAGGAATCAATACATACATTGATATTTAAAAATTTAAGATTTTGTTTCTAATGATAGTGATCGCCAACGTCGTCCTAAGCAAATTGAAGCACTGAAGAATGAAACCATCGTTCAAGTTGCATGTGGGTTCAAGCACTCAGCTGTTTTGACAGATCAGGGAATTGTGTATGTCTTCGGAAGCAGTGAGTATGGTCGCTTAGGTTTGGGTAATTGTTCGAATAAGAAAACACCAGAGAAGCTTATGAGTCTTTCTAGCCATCGAATTGGATACATTGGTAAGATTATTTCTTAGCTTGAAGCTATGGCATGCAATTTGTAATTTCAAGGACACTAATTCCAGCATGTGGTCTTGGTCATACGATTTGTGTAAGTGGAGATGGGAACACCGTTTGGGCTTTTGGGGATGGAGAGCATGGGAAATTGGTAGGCCTCACTTATATTTGTATCGTGTATATGAACTGAATTAATTTGAATTGAATTAGGGGACTGGTTCTTGTAATACAACAATGACGCCACAAATTGTTGAAACTCTGCAAGATGTTGGGATTGCCAAAGTCTGCTGTGGAACACAATTTACTGTATTTTTGGCAAAGAATGGACGACTTTACACATGCGGTTTGGACAGATTAGTGGGGCAACTGCATGGTCGCAGCTGCTCAAGACCAACTCTTGTGCCTGCTCTGATGGGGAAAGTTGTTGTGGACATTGGTATGTGTTTTTTTTGCTCATCTACAGTGTGTTCGAATAAGAAGGCGAAAATCCGGCACTAGCGTTTTAAAATCCCTCACAAATTACGACTATTGTGACACCATTTAACTTAAGAAAAGTTAACAAAACTTTCGTAGAAACAATTTTCAGGAACTGGATCAGTTCATAATGTGTGAAAAATTTTGACATACAGTCAATCTTTTATTTTCCGCAAAATCATTTCTCAAAAATTTCGCCTTCTTATTTGAACACACTGTACTTTAACTTTGAATTACATTCATTATTCATTGACATTTTATGTTTTGCGAGTTCCATGGCATGAAGTGACACGAAAAGTAGTCCCACTCTCAATATGAATTGTCATAAAACAAAAGTCATTATATTTCTTTCACTTTTAGAGTTGATATGGCAACATTACATTTACCTTTTTCAACCCTAAAGTAAAAGTAAGGCAAAATTCATTAGAATTTCCGAAGGAAATTGCTAAAAATCAGTTTGTGGTTCACCAACTAAGATTAGTAAGCAACATCTCTGAAGGTTCGGAGTAAGATTCTGCTTCTCTATCCTTTGGTACACAAGGTGCCTTAGCTTATCTTTGGTTGTGTGATTAATTTTTGTGTGACAAATCAACGTCATTCCAAGTTTTACTTGTCTGATTTAGCTGTTGGAGCAGAGTATTCTCTTTGTGTGACAAGTGATGGCGATGTTTATGGGTGGGGAGGTAAGTAAACTAGCGTTGAGTTTGTTTTTGTTACAAATAGAGGCAAAATACTTTTTTTTAGTAAACACCGATGGGCAGCTTGGTATTGGACATACGAGCAATGTCAAAGAGCCAGAAAAGATCATTACTCTTTCAGGAAAAAAGATTCAACAAGTTTCCGCTGGCAGGACACACTCAGCTGCTTGGACTGCCCCTCGCACGTCTCGTGGTGTGAATCTGCATTCGGGAGTTGACCTACTGCTTGGAACACCACAGTAAAAATTTAACATACTTTAGTTACTCACATGCACATTTTGGTGAACATCGTTATTGATTATTTTAGATGTGTCCCACCTCAGTATCAACTTTTGCAGCACATTCCGATTCCAGCCCTGAAAGCCCGACTCAAAGTCCTACTAAATTTTTCAGATATGCTCTATACCTCATGGACTTTGTTGCCACTAACGTCTTCAGTGGTAAGGGATATGCTCAAAAGCACACTCAAAAACTGGTCCCATGAATAGAACTTTTTTTTTAAACCAGCTATTCCATTTTAGGTTTAATTTGTAAACAAACTCAATGTTAAACTTATACTTCTAAATTTCAAGAAATTTTCACACATTGTTCAAAGTTGAGTAGATCTTGATAGTTCTAACAAATTATATTTTCTTTTACAGGGCTATGTTCCGAATATCAAAACTGATCCAAACTACGCTCCAACAAGTTCCAGAATCCGATCGTTACTTACTCCTAGAGTCTATACACTTCCATTTGTTCGCTGTATCTGTCGCACTGGTGTTCAGACCCGCACGTATGGTCCACAGATAACCGTCCGTCGAATTTCAAATAAAGGAAAGAAACGAAAATCAATATTTACTCAAATTGCGAAGCAAGTTGTTCAACTACCGTCTCAAGATTTAAGATTACCCGCCAGAGCGTGGAAGGTATTTCCAAAACGAGAACAATTTACCTGTACTAGTAGTATGAGAGATTTGTAATATTTGTATTTGTAGGTGAAGTTAGTCGGAGAAGGGGCTGACGATGCCGGTGGTGTTTTCGATGATACGATTACAGAGCTATGTTTAGAGCTAACCAATGGTAACGTCCCTTTCCTCATCCCAACTCCAAATTCGACAAATGACGTTGGCTATAACAGAGATAGATTTCTACTCAATCCTGACCTCTCTTCTACAGAGGATCTCTTGGCTTTCAAGTTTATTGGTACGAAACAAACGCATAATCTGTCAATTTAGACAATAATAGTACTTGAGGTAATGATTCGATGTTTTACAGGTATTCTTTTTGGCGTGGCAATCCGCACAAAGAAACCTGTTGCCATTCCCCTCGCACCACTGATATGGAAAATTTTAGTTGGTGAAGAAGTTATCGCAGATGATTTGGAAGAGGTTGATGTCATGTGCATCAAAGGATTACAGTCAATTCGAGACCATGTGACTTCCCAGTTTGATGAGGAGAATTTTCATGAAGTTAGATTGGTCAACCAATCATTTCCAGTCTTTTTGGTCATAAACACACTTTTTATAACTTTGAAATGTGTTTCAAAATTACCAGGTTATTCCGCTAGAATGTTACGAAGGTACGAGCAGTACTGGGAAACTAGTCCCAATTGTTCCTGGTGGACGGAGTATACCATTGAATTTTCACAATCGATTGGACTATGTTGAGAAAGCTGTCCATTTTCGTTTACATGAAATGGATCTACAGGTAGGTTAATTTACAATTAATTATTTTGCTAAACTAATTGAAACAATTTTGTCTGATTGAATGTGTATTCTTTGAAGATTGCCGCAATTCGTGAAGGGATGGGAGGAATAGTGCCAGTTCCACTCCTTTCTTTGATGACGGGCTTTCATTTGGAGCAACTCATTTGCGGCCTTCCGAACATATCCATTAGTATCCTCAAGCAAGTTGTTAGGTAGGTTTTCATAAAATACCAAAATGGCTTTGGTTGTGATGTGACTACGTTTCATGAGAATATTTTATCGTGAAATTAGGGAAAAAATGACCATGTTTTCTTTTGCGTGTCTAATATTTTTATCTAATTTTATCTCAATAGGCTTTCCCTTATACAATTGAGTGCAAGATCTTAGGCGCATGATTTCTTTTTCACATAATTCTTGAATCAAAGCGTGGTATATTTGAGTATACTGATAGAAATGATACTTGAAGTATCTAGCAAATGTGTCGAAAGTTTCAAATTTTAATTCTTAAAATTTGCTGAATTAGAGCAAAAAAATTAAATTTTGGCTGAAGAAATCAAGTGCAAATCTTTAAGCGCAATACAGATTTATTGCTTTGCAGCAGATTAAAGTGGTAGACTCCGAAGGGAAAAGGTGTCTAACGCCCGTTGTATACTTTGTTTACTCTGTTCGTTGTCTGGAGAAAGTGCAGTATGATTAATTAATTTCCTAACCATTTCAATATTGTTGCTAATAGAAATTAGATTTGTTGACATGAAATTCACTAATCATACAGTACTTTTGTCAGACAACGGACTGAGAAAGCAAAGTACAGTGGTCAAAATAATTTTGAACGAGCTACATTTTGTGACGGTTTCAACTTCGTTTTTATAACAAATGGGTTCGTATTTTACAAATAAGATGTATCAACATCAAACCTTAAATGTGAAAAAAATTGGTTAAAATATATCTACAGAAAAGGAAGTTATGGTAAGAAATAGAAAGTGAAAGCAGTAAAAGTCGCAAAATAATTTTGAACGATATTGATTTTTTTGTCTAAATCGTTCAAACTTATTAATTTGATTGCGAGTTTTGAGTACTTTAGTACTTAATAGATCCCCCTCAAGCAAGAACTACTTCATAAACACAGTTTGGGAGTGAGTTAGCTAGAGTTTGAAGCAATGAGTCTGGAATTGCTTTCCACGATGCTTTCACTGCTTGTCTGAGGTCATCCAACTTGTCGTACTGCTTTCCGTTGGCGAAAACATGTCTTGCCATTACTCCCCAAAAATTCTCAATCGGATTTAGGTCCGGTGAGTAAGGTGGCCAATTCCTCAGGGGTATATTGTTGACCTGGAGAAAGTTCTTAAAAGCGTTTGATGTATGACATCTGGCTCCATCCTGCATAAAAATGGAATTTCCTTGACCCAATTGGTTAAAATATGGGAGGAGACAGTTAGTCAAGTGTTGCTGATACTCGAAAGAGTTCTGCTTTGGTGAGGCAAAGGCCAGTGAGGACTTTCCATATTGGCTGAAAAATCCCCAAATCATGAATGAACCTCTCCCCGTATGGCGTTTGGAGAAAATAAGCTCATCTTTTCTTAGATCGTGCCAGTAACTAGAAAACCCATCAGGTCCATCCAAATGACAGTTCTTTTCATCATTCCAGACGACATTTCTCCAACTTTCACCGCGAGAAATGTTCTCTTTCGCCCAGGCTAAACTTTTCGCTCGACTTTTTTCCGTAACGGGGGGTTTACTGAGACATTTTCGCAATGAAATGTTGCTAGATGAATTCAAGACATTTCGGATAGTTTGTGGGGTAACAATTTAAGCCCAAGGTATGCTTAATTTTTGCAGTTGTAATACAGCTATTGCTGGGTTCCCTCAAAATAAGGCGTATTGCAGTCGGTGAAAGTTTGTGCTTTGGTCCTCTTGTCTTCAATTTAACAGGATAGTCTTTCGTTTTTAAGTAGAGACGGATACAGTATTCCGACCTACCAAATTCCTTTGCAATTAACACATTATAAAGTCCACTATTTTTCATCGCAGTGGCCTGAGATTTCTCAAAATCGGAGAAAGCTTTCCCGGAACCAATCTTGCTAAGCAAAATAAGTTTTAGTTTTGTCATTGGGGTAACTATGCTGTAATTCGTTACTACTTACCAGATTACTCGCAATCACTGAAAAGTTGAGCAGTCAATTCACGAAAAACAAACAAACTCAGCCCTCGTTCAAAATTATTTTGCGGCTTTCTCTTTGCGCCATTAACTTTTCCTTGCATATCTCTGGTTTGAGGTGTCTTTAGAAAAACATTTTTTGCACCAATATTCGTGACAAAAGTGGGAAAGAAATGTGTAAATTTGGAAACATTTGAACCATTCCTTGTACTTCTGTACCAAATTTTGACCCCTCGTTCAAAATTATTTTGCGCACTGTATACAACGGGCGTAACACTTACTTGAGCATCACTTAGCAATAATTGCTTAGAAAATTTCCACCGTAAGTGAAAGGGGCAATTTCTGGGATAACTTTATCCAATTCTACTTACACCCAGGTTTTGAGTTCTTAATATTTTAATTTGTTTCCTACTAACATAAGCTGCATGAGATAGAGTGCCCGCTAGATTTCCAATGGGATTAAAGTCAAAAATGTGCTGCTACAGTTATGAATTTAACATTCCTTAACTATTCATAACCAGTTCTTCGATAGCAAGTGCTTTAAATATTAATTGTTTAATCTATATGTGAATGAAAATGAAAATATAATAGGCGAAATAGGTGTAAGTACGGCGCTCAACTTTAATTTCAATTTTAAAGTTTTCCGTTTTACACTTAAAGTGAAAGAACCACCCTCATTTCTCTGCCAGACATTATCATACTCCACTGTACCAACCCAGTTATCGACTCTATTCGGGCTGGCAAGTTATAGGAGGGATCAGTAGGAGAAGAGACTTTTGGCTCTCTGCTATTTAATGATGAAAACAGTGCCTTCGTAGTTGATGGTCAAACAGCATTTTGACTGGATTTTTTTTTGGGGAAAGTATTAGCAGTTTCAGAAAGACCATCCAAAAGTAGTGGAACAAAGCAAAAAAAATTAAGGCTCTGACGATGCACTAAGAGTTGGGCGTCTCAAAAGAACATCGAAAATTTCTTTTTATCGGATAATAGTAGAGAATTGATTTTTTCAACGTCGTATCCTACTTTTCAATGGTTTTTTAAAGATGAAATGTTTGCCCGGAAAAAATTAAAACTAGCAACCTTCCTTAAACTTATTAAAAAAAATTTATATGCAGTAAAAGGGCAAGGATCAAGTCTTTTTCTATAATCTTTGATATTTGTAGTCGCACTGTACATACTAGTAGTTTGAATAGTGGAGAGAAAGGTAAGGTGAAGATGAGGAGAACGGTGGTATGAGTTCAAAACTTTTTAAATGACAGTTTGGATTGACGAGTCTAATGCCTGATCCAAACTTGCCTTACTCCTATTGTGCTCTTAGGGAAAATACGGTGCGATTAGAAACTTTGAACAATACAATTACTTTTTTCCATAACAACTCTGTTCACAATTTACTGAATATTTAGAATAATACTGCATTTTCCCTAGAGCACGATGAGAGAAAGGCAAGTTTGGATCAGGCGTAACGGGAGACATTTTTTTTTGTAATCTAGATATAGAGAAATGGATGAGAACCATGAGTTGGCTCAATGGCTTTTCAGTGTCTTGACAGACTTCACAAATGCAGAACGAGTTCTATTTCTCCGATTTATTTCTGGACGCTCACGACTTCCAGCCAATTTGGCTGACTTTTCCCAACGCTTTCAAGTGATGAGAGTTGACCGACCTCTCAATGGGTACTATAGAGAATTATTTCATAATGTATTTTATAAGCCAATTTATCAGCGGAAATTAAAAACACTCATGATTTGTTTTCTGTTTTTAGACTCCCTACAGCACAGACTTGGTAAGGAAGCATTCTATAATTACTACTTTTAGTTGTTATAATATTACATGCAATATTATTTTTGTTTTCAGTTTTTTTCAGCTCCGCTTGCCACCGTATTCTACAAAGGTAAATCAATTATAACTCTTTGAGAAGGAGTGGTCTTAAGGTGAATTTAAATTTTCATTTCCCTGATTGTGCTCCTAAGAAAATACAGTATTATACATATAGGAAACATGTAGTAAACCCTTGATTCCAAAAATAAGTTACATAATATGGAGAAAGTCTTCATTATGAAAAACTTGTACACAGAAACTCTTCTCATTCTAACTCATATCAAACTTACACTCTTCATATGTACTTATTTTTGGAGTATAGGGTAGATAATGAAAACCAAAGCCTTTTGAAAAGTAATTGTTGTTATCTAAAATTTCTAACCATACTGTATTTTCTTTTGAGCACGATCGGGAAAAGGAGAGTTTGGATTGAGTTATAGAGTCTTAAAATTCATGAAATTTACTTTAAAAGGTCTCAAAAAGAGATAGCGTGATAATTAGTTTTCTCCCGAAGGAGTGTTGTTAACTTTATTAGAAATGGAATGAAGCTCTTGATTCATATTCTACATAAGATGTAAAACCTTAGTTCATTAAGATTGATCCACTTGAAGACGAAAGTGAACCTTCTGTTTTTACTCAAAATTCTTCCAAATTTAAGCTCTAAGAGCCTTTTCTTGTTTATGAAAGTTGTGAGTACGGGACAAACCCTTCCGGAGAGCTCTAGGCTCCAAAAGGAGAAAGTAATGAGAAAAGTTTAGAGGGGAGAGTGAAAAGTGATTAAAGTTTCATATCCCTTTATCTCCTCCGAAAAACTTCAACTAAAGGGAATTCAATGTGTCCGGAGAAATGAATTAGAGATGACAGGTAGTAATAATTCTCTCCTTGGAAGATCAGGTGGGGATTTTAGTTACCAACTTTTTTGAGCCCATGATGTCAAACTTATCATAATGTCTCACAAACACCGCAAAAACTTGTCTAATGCCACACTTGCTTCTTTTCATCCAGCTTAGTTGAATATTCAGTTGTAAATTTTGAAAAAGGGAAAAGATGTCTTTCATTTTTAGTATTTTTATTTTTATTTAGTTTCATTTTTATTATTTTTATTTTTATCAAGGTAAACGAAAAAAAAAAAAAAAAATTTTTTTTTTAATTTAAATTTTGTTATACGATTTTATACAAATTTGTATTTTAATTTAAGTTGAGCTGGATTATTAGAAATAATTAGAAAAGCAAACTGTCAAACAGTAATTTGTTGGTAAAGTTAGTTATGTTTTAATATGAAAAAGCGGATTGTTTGATAAGTTGATTTAAAACAGGTCTTGAGTAAGAAGATTGATAGTTTTGTTATTTATTTTTTAGGAAATTATGGCTGAAAGACTTCGCTATGCAATCAATAACTGTACCTGTATTGACATGGATAACTACATGCTCGCTCGGAATGGTGGAGTTGAAGTTGAGGAAGAAGAAGATGACATATTTGTGATCTCATAAAATTACTCGAAATTTACATGAATTTTAAAAGCAATTAATTGTACGGAACAATGAATGATGAATCTCATCACGTAGCAATCGCTATAATGTTTTTTTTTTTGTTTTGTTTTTTTTTTGTGTGCAAATTTAGGCGATGGAGAACCAATGGTGATATTATTATTATTAGTTGCATGCAACGGGTAAAATGTTGTTTATTAATAATGCCAAAAAAAAAATTTAATTGATAAGAGTCTCATTTCTTAACAAATTAATTTTATATAGGAAATCAACCAAAGGCTAAAAAATTTTAAGAGAATAGGTCCGTTATTATTAGTTATAGGTATATTCTAAAATATTTTGATTTAAATTAATTATTGGAGTTGCCGTGTGTTAGAACTTTTAGTGTTTGTTATGAAATTATAATATGATGTAAAGGGTCAATTCAAAAAAAAAAAAAAAAATTCTTGTATCGAAAAAAAAAAAAAAAAAGAAACTAGTCATTAGATTTGATTTATTAGCACGACATATTATATTTACATCAAAGCCAAATGGCAGATATGATCAGGTTCATAATCTAAACAAGAGAGGTGGAGGTTCGAGTCCTCCTTTAGGTTTAGGTCTAGGTTTAGGTTTAGGTTGGAACTCATTCATTTCCTTAGATTTCCCAGGTGAACTTTTCACATTTGATTTAGCCGTTTGGTTTTGACAGGATATTTATTAGATATGAATTTCAAATTCTATTTTCTTTTTCTTAAAATATCTTTTCATTCCATCAATCCATGTAAGAAAATTTGGATTTTTTTTTTTTTTTTTTTTCATCTGACGAGACGAGTGAAAGCAGATTTTTTTTTCTCTCAGTTTTACATTTTATGAAAAATCTATGGAGAGACATGTTAGGAAACTCTTGAGAAAGGACTGGGAAATCTAGGAACTCATTTTTCAATTTAAACTTAAAACTAAACTGAAGGAACATTTTTTTTTGTGGGAAAATAATGTAAAATTTTACAAAGTACTTGATACACATACCACCATCAAGTAAAAGTATATCTAGATTCAATTACATATTCAATTTCGGTAACATTTACCATAATGTCAGTTGTTTACCTCTCAAAATGAATGCGGATTGGTTAGATTGGATATAATATAATTGAGTATATATAATTTTTACATCGAACAGCGGATACTACTATCCTTAACTCTAAAACTTAACTTGGACGATTAGACACTCTAAATAGGTTTTTACATTTTATATAACTTTATCAAGTTTGAATATAATAGAGGAATTTAAATATTAAGTTTAGGTCTGTACCAGACCTAATTATGAGATTCGCGCCAAAAATATGTGACGTAGAAGGACTTTCTCCTTCCTCAAGACTTAGTCCGTCTTTCAAAAACTTAATTCCAGACCTAATTCCCTCTCACTTTAGGTCTGAGATTAAGTCCAAACCAACAGTTTTTTTTTTTTTTTTTTTTTCAGTTTATAAGCAATATTTAAGTTTTAGTTTCATTTGTTTTAGTTTTAATTGTAAATTATACGTGATGTTTTTAGTAATTAATTAAGTATTGGGTCTAAAAAAGGTTGAATTTCGAAAAAAATCGAAAGTACGATCTGGCTGTTTAGGTAGGAACAGTCAGTTAATCCATTTTCTGTGGATGCTAATTTACATTTAAACATTCTCATAATTTTAGCATATCATTTTTATGAAACCGGAAGTTTAGGAAACAGTGGACATCTAAAGTATTAAAATCGTAACTAGTTTTTTTAAATTTTACTGGTGGTTAGTCTAAGCATCCAAC